>JBBPBX010029589.1:0-20154 GCA_038048925.1 Garcialebias charrua
AACTCTACATCAACAACAGTTCTGTGCCCCAGCTGGTTGTCACCAGGTGACGTCATGTTGGTCAAATCGTTATCATCACCTAGGCAACGTATACCAAACAGGCAGGTTCACAGCTGTCGCCCCCTCCTCTGTGGCCCAGAACCTGTGCAAAAAGCGATCAGCATCTCCTGGGGTGTTGAAAAACTTATTAATATCAGTACCTTTAGTAACTCTGAGCCGTGCAAGAT
Organism: Garcialebias charrua; assembly: GCA_038048925.1. Classification (NCBI taxonomy): domain Eukaryota; kingdom Metazoa; phylum Chordata; class Actinopteri; order Cyprinodontiformes; family Rivulidae; genus Garcialebias; species Garcialebias charrua. The sequence continues at coordinate 228 of JBBPBX010029589.1, forward strand.
AGAGAAATCCAGTGTGCATCCCGGCTTCCTTCAGTTTCTTCCTCACCTCCTCAAATGGCTGGCGCTGCTTAATAATCTCTGCCGGAAAATCAGGGAAGATGATGATCCGTCTCCTGTCATATGTCAGAAGGGTTTTCTCACTCGCCAGCCGCACTATTTTCTCCTTAACTCTAAAGTTGTGAATCCGGGCTATCATGACACAGGGACGCACGCTAGCATCTTGGGGCTGTCCCAGTCTTCTGTCTACCTCTATAGCGGTGGGAAAGTTAGCCGGTCCCAGCAAATCATGCAGAAAGTTGGCGAAAAAGTCTACAGAGTTGTTATCCTCTGCTCTGTCTGGTAAGCCCACCACTTTTATACAAACCGGATTCCAAAAAAATTGAGACACTAAACAAATTGTGAATAAAAACTGAATGCAATGATATTTTATTCGTAATAGAACATAGATGACAGATCAAAAGTTTAATCTGAGTGATGTAACATTTTAAAGGAAAATTATGTTGATTCAAAATTTCACAGTGTCAACAAATCCCAAAAAAGTTGGGACAAGTAGCAATAAGTGGCTGGAAAAAGGAAATTGAGCATATAACGGACAGCTGGAAGACCAATTAACACTAATTAGGTCAATTGAAAACATGATTGGGTATAAAAAGAGCTTCTCAGAGTGTCAGTGTCTCTCAGAAGCCAAGATGGTAAGAGGATCACCAATTCCACCATTGCTGAGCAGAAAGATAGTGCAACAATACCAGAATGGTGTTACCCAGCGTAAACTAGCAAATACTTTTAAGTTATCATCATCAACCGTGCAGAACATCATCAAAAGATTCAGAGAATCTGGAACAATCGCTGTGCGTAAGGGTCAAGGCCATAAAACTCTACTGGATGCTCGTGATCTCCGGGCCCTTAAACGTCACTGCACCTCAAACAGGAATGCCACTGTCAATGAAATAACAGAATGGGCTCAGGAATACTTCCAGAAAGCATTGTCAGTGAACACAATCCACCGTGCCATCTGCCGTTGCCAGCTGAAATTCTACAGTGCAAAGAGGAAGCCATTTCTAAACAAGCTCCACAAGCTCAGACGTTTGCACTGGGCCAGAAATCATTTGAAATCGAGTGTGGTAAAATGGAAGACTGTTCTGTGGTCAGATGAGTCACGATGTGAAGTTCTTTATGGAACACTGGGACGCCATGTCATCCGGACCAGAGAGGACAAGGATAGCCCAAGTTGTTATCAATGCTCCGTTCAGAAGCCTGCATCACTGATGGTATGGGGTTGCATGAGCACTTGTGGCATGGGCAGCTTGCATGTCTGGAAAGGCACCATTAATGCAGAGAACTATGTTCAGGTTCTAGAACAACATATGCTCCCATCTAGACGTCATCTCTTTCAGGGAAGACCCTGCATTTTTCAACAAGATAATCCCAGACCACATTCTGCAGCAATCATAATATCATGGCTACGTAGGAGAAGGATCTGGGTACTGAAATGGCCAGAATGCAGTCCAGATCGTCCATCTATAGTCAGAGTCAGAGAATTTTTATTGTCATTTGCACCGCATGTGGTACATGTGATGAAAATGAGATTATGTACACAGGGTCCCAGTTACATCCAACAATAAAAATGTAAGAGAAGAACAGTAATAACATCTAAGATATGAACTAAGAAAAAAACATCAACTGAAAATACACTAAGCACCAATGTACAGTAATAGAAAAACATCATTACAAACAGCAGCACGAACAGGAGTCTGTATGAGCAGATGAGAACGAATGAACACAGAGTCAGAGAGACTTTATTGTCATTTGCACCGCATGTGGTACATGTGATGAAAACGAGATTATGTACACGGGGTCCCAGTTACATCCAACAACAAATGCAAGAGAAAAACAGCAACATGAAACAGATCAGCAGCAACATTTGGCGCATCATAAAGAGGAAGGTGAAGGCCTAAGACGATTGAACAGCTGAGACCAAGACGATTGAACAGTTAGAGGCCTGTATTAGACATGAATGGGAGAGCATTCCTATTTCTAAACTTGAGAAACTGGTCTCCTCTGTCCCCAGACGTCTGTTGAGTGTTGTAAGAAGAAGGGGGGATGCCACACAGTGGTAAAAATGGACTTGTCCCAACTTTTTTGGGATTTGTTGACGCCATGAAATTTTGAAACAACATATTTTTCCCTTAAAATGATACATTCTCTCAGTTTAAACTTTTGATCTGTGATTTGTGTTCTATTCTGAATAAAATATTAGATGTTGGCACCTCCACATCATTGCATTCAATTTTTATTCCCAATTTGTTTAGTGTCCCAACTTTTTTAGAATCCGGTTTGTATTTTGGCACCGAGAGCGTGCTTAGAGGTCGATGATTTTGTGTTGGAGTAGTTTGTGACTCTCCTCCAACTACAAGCAGTGTTGTTTTAGCTGGGACAGAGTAGCGCCATGGTCGCTGCTGGTTGCCACCAAAGTAAAAATCCAGTCTTCGGGATTGGTCAGAGTGGCCTGCATTGTTTGCAGGGAAGTCTCCAAGTTGTTAAATAGGTCATCCATCGTCTTACTCAAATCAGTTATAGCTGAAAGAATAGCGAATTTCTCTGTTTGCCTTGCCTTCAGCTGGGGCGTTGGCTCTGGAGAGTCATCTGTTGCGTCGCTACCAGCATTAGCCTCTTGCCCATCGTTTGCTTTCTTGGTGTTACTCTGTTGTTTTCGTTCCCTCCTGGTAGCCATGAGTACACAAACACCGTATGATTGTAGTATACAACCTTCTAGCTGGTGCAACTGAATCAGAAACGTTATATTGTTTGAATAGTTTCTACTTCCGGCTCTTGGCGAAGCAGGTCGCTTCTCTGCTCCTCTCCTGCCTAAAGTTTTCCTCCTCCCTGCTTTTGCTCTTTGTCTCGTCTGCAACTCTTCAGTGCTCACTCGAAGCAATTTGGAACATGGATTTAATCGCGTGGGCTGTCTCCTCTATCGATAATTTTTTTTTCCACGAAGCGCTCCGGACCAGGAGAACAGACGTGCCCCCTCGACACGCATGCGGCCGGGTATATCATGGATTCGTGGGAGAGTTGGAAATGATGTGTCTGACCGTTGTTCCGGTTGAGGATGTGGAAGATCTGTGGATAATTGGATTTATGGTAGCAGGTGCGCTGCTCTCTGGCTTGTGCGGGGGTACCCGGACTTTCTGAGAACCGTCGTGCGCACGGGCTTGCAGCGGACCCCGGAGTACATCAGAGGGACAGATATGAGGAAATCCCGATCAGGGAACCAATAAATGATGGGGTTTTCCATCATCTTTAACTTTACCTTAAAAAGAACCACACAAGAAATACAAGAGTAAGTTTTAAGAAGCAGACTTGCAAATGGGAGATCACTTCAAACTCGCTTGGAGCCAGGCTCAAACGTGTTTGAAGCAAGTCCGAAGTGGTCAGTGCGTGCTTGGCTTTTATTCTCTAAAAAGTAGGACAATGATGAGCAACAGGAAGACAGCCTCAGATAGCACATGGAAAACGTGGCAGTGTTCAAAACAAACAATAACGTAATGTTAGAACTTTATCTGTGATTAAACATGATTAAACATGAGCTGGCCTAATCAGTGTTTTTGTTCTGTGTACAGGAAACAACTGTTTGTTCTCCTCAGATAAGTTTTGTTACATACAGAAAGACTTCCGGAGAAGCAAAACTGGTTAATGATTAATCAGAATATATTAGAGTAATAAGTTTAATATGATAAATGTTTAAAATCTCTATCATCTGCTACTGGAAACTAAGGAAGACTTCCGCGGCGATCAACGCGCTGTCGAAACTTCCTACTCAGAACAACTATTTGATCTGAGCTGTGACCTCAATGAACCAGCTGTTGTTCGAGCTGAATCGCACGATGGGAACGGTCGTGGACGACCGCAGACCTGCGGTGCGGTTTGGGACTCGTTTACAGCCGAGCGGGCTACATCAGGGAGGAGAGGGAGACCTGTAGCTCAGGTTGAATGAAAGCTCACATAATTTGGACGAATTGGACTCAGACAGCACCTGGACTCAAGGCTAAACAGTAAAAGCACACTGTAGCCTGCCCTGAAAAATAAATAAATCAACTAATCTAATCGGGACACCCTAAGTAACCTTGAACAAAGGCTGACTGCAAATCTCTCCTGGAGTCTGAAGCTACTGGAAAGAACTGTCGCCCCTCCCCCCCCGAGAGCTCTCTGTGTGCATTCAGATGCACGGCTGAGTCCATCTGCAGAACTGTGCTCTATCTAGACAATTGCTCACAGACTTATCTCACTGCTCCGCCACCAAAATGCAACATGTGATTTGTCTTATCTGTGCTTGAGCTAGTAGAGTTTTTTGACTGTATCATAGAATGTCCTAAGACAAAATGTGATAGATTCTTTTCTGAATACCAATGATTATCCTATTGTAACCTTCCTTTTTTCCATATCTGATTGTTTGGCGGCGCAGATTAATTTCTGCTGCGGCTTCCGTGCGTACGCCCCCTCTTAAGGATGGTGCGTGCGCCAATTGCAATGTTTTGTGCCCCCGGTACAACGACGATGCCAATAAAGATATATTCTATTCTATTCTAGTAACAAATCGGTTGGGAGATCAAAGCAGGTGCGTCTACACCATAGTGTGTACTCTAGCCAAACCCCCCATCATTTCCTCGCTGACTTGACAAAGGCCCAGTTAGGTTTTCCACATGTTTGGAGAGATTTTTCGATGTGTTTCTGTTCCTTTTCCTTCTCTTCTGTCTTCGTGGGGATGTGTTCGGCCCAATGCTGTAAAGTTCAGATGACAGAGAATTTGTGTTCCAGTGGTTGGTGAGAGTCAAACAGAAGATACTGGTCTGTGTGGGTTAGTTTTCTGTAAACTTCAATGTTGATGCTGTCCTCTCTTTCCATGTGAACTAAACAGTCCAAAAAAAGGCAGCTTCTTGTCGTTTGCATCCTCTCTGATGAACTTGATGTTGTTGTCAATTGAGTTAATGTGTCTGGTGAACACTTCTACTTCCTTGGCTTGGATTTCGGCACAGGTATCATCCACATATCGGAACCAATGGCTTGGCGTTGTTCCCTCATAGGAGTTTAGGGCTCTCTGCTCCACTTCCTCCATGTAGAGATTGGCAACAATGGGTAACACTGGAGATCCCATGGCACAGCCGTGCTTCTGTCTGTAAAAACTGTAATTGAACTTGAAATAAGTGGTAGAGAGGCAGAGATCCAACTGGGTGCAGATCTGGACTGGGGTGAAGTTGGTCCTGTTGCTCATGTCCTTGTCTTGTAGAAGTCATTTTTTGATGGTTTCTAATGCTTCAGAAATGGGTATGCAAGTGGAAAGAGAAGTCACATCATACGATACAAGGGTTTCTCCCGGGGTTAGCTTCAAATGTTGAACTTTGTTGGCAAAATCAATGGACAGCATCAACATTGAAGTTTACAGAAAACCAACCCACACAGACCAGTATCTTCTGTTTGACTCTCACCAACCACTGGAACACAAACTCTCTGTCATCAGAACTTTACAGCATTGGGCCGAACACATCCCCACAAAGACAGAAGAGAAGGAAATCAATGGACTACAGGAACCACTTGAGATTCAACCTTAGATGCAGACAAAGTGGCGTTATTCCCAAGAGCCTGGAACTGAAATTGTCGGTCAGCGGGCACCGGATAAGCAAGATCCTTCAGAAGGCACAGACGTAGCTGCTGAATGAACGGGTAAGACAGACCAATTTTACCATTGAGGCCTTGAAGGCCAAAGAAGAGCACATTAAACAAAAACTAACAACGTGCCTAGATCAGACCACACTTCAGCAAGTGATGGACTGTACAGATCAGGCACGCTTAGCACAGCATGTCAAGTCCAAGACTCAACAACAAAACAAATTTAACTTACTGATAACTCGTCAACACCATCACAATTCCAATAACAACACATTCAGTGTAAGACAACACTCCGATACACAGCTACATGCCAGGGAGACAGAAAAGTGGGTGAAGAATTTATCTGACAGACAACTCAGCCAGAGACAGAGATTCTTGCCAGGGGGCTAAACTTTGCAGTGGCACCAAGTAGAATTCCGCTGGTGGAGATGATCACAGCCACTGAGTCAGCCATCCGTAACAACAAAATTAAAGAGTTTGAAGCAGAACAACTCAGAGTCAAAGTTTCAGCCTGTCTCAGTAATGCCAAACCACCACCTTCCAACATCAGTAGAGAAAAGAGGGATGCACTCACCACTCTTAGCAAGGACAAAAACATCATAATTCTCCCAGCAGACAAAGGAAGGTGCACAGTGATTTTGAACCAGAAAGACTATCATGAGAAAGTTATGTCACTCCTTAGTGACTTAACCACTTATGAACCGCTGAAAAGAGATCCAGGAAGTGGTTACAAGAAGAAGTTGATAGATTGCCTGAAAATTTTGAAGCAGGACAAGGCTATTGACAGTATTCTGTACCACAGACTGTACCCAGGGGAGGCCACGCCAAGTCTGTATGGTTTACCCAAAATCCACAAACAAGGTGTACCTTTAAGACCAATTGTTAGCATGATTAACTCGGTCACTTACAATGTTTCCAAATATCTGGCATCTGTACTCATCCCTTTAGTTGGCAGCTCAGAACACCACATACAGAACACCATGGACTTTGTGGATAAGGTGAGGGATGTCATCATGGAGACTGAAGAAACAATGGTCTCTTTTGATGTTACATCACTCTATATGTGCATTCCTGTTGATGAGGCAGTAGAGGTGGTCTGTTTAAGGTTAAACTCAGACATCACTCTGAACAGCAGGACCACGCTTTCCACAGAGCAACTGTGTCAACTCTTGAAACTGTGCCTGCAGTCAACCTACTTCACATATGGGGAGCAATATTATAGGCAGAAACATGGGTGTGCTATGGGGTCTCCAGTTTCTCCTATTGTTGCCAACCTGTACATGGAGGAGGTAGAAAAGAGAGCCTTGACGTCCTTTTCAGGGAGACCACCAAGTCATTGGTTCAGGTATGTTGACGACACCTGGGTTAAAATTAAATCTCAGGAAGTCCAACATTTCACTGATCACATCAACTCTGTGGATAAATATATCAAGTTCACACGAGAAGATGTAAAAAATGGCAGGTTGGCTTTCTTGGACTGTGAGGTCTCAGTTTCTGATAGAGGAAATTTGCAAACTGAGGTGTACCGCAAACCCACTCACACAGACCAGTATTTACAGTTTGACTCCCATCACCCTCTGGAGCACAAGTTAGGAGTCATCAGGACTCTGTATCACAGAGCAGACAGCGTCCCCACTAACTCAGGAGCCAGACAGAAGGAGAAATCACACACAAAATAGGCTCTAGAGAGAAATGTGGATATCTTAACTGGGCCTTCCTAAAAGCAGAGAAAAAACCCAAAAAGGACTCTAAATAGCCATCAGGTGAAAAGAAGGAACCCAGACCCAGACCAGTGGTCATTCCGTATGTTGCGGGAGTTTCAGAGACATTGAGATGTTTATTTTCTAAACACAACCTCCCAGTGGCTTTTAAACCCCAAAATACATTACGGCAAAGACTGGTTCATCCCAAAGATCCAGTCCCCCGGCACAAACAGAGTAATATTGTGTATGCTGTTCAGTGTCAGGAGGGCTGTGATCAGTCTTATATCGGGGAAACTAAACAGCCACTGGCCAAAAGGATGGCCCAGCACAGAAGATCAACATCATCAGGTCAGGACTCTGCGGTCTACACTCATCTCCACGCCAGCGGTCACTCTTTCAGGGATGAAGATGTTCACATCCTTGATAGAGAGGAACGATGGTTTGAGAGAGGAGTAAAGGAGGCCATCTTTGTGAAAAGAAACCGTCCATCATTAAACAGAGGTGGAGGCCTCCGGGTTCAACTGTCCCCCTCTTACAATGCTGTTATTGCTAGTATCACTCAGCCCTCTGTGAATAGCAAACAACCATCAGGGTGCTAACGATCCATCGTTAGGCTGATGGTCCTCCTTGATCATGTGAGCAGCTGGTTTCGGCTGTCATCAGCCAACTGGTTGATCCACTGTGAGAGGGTGCTATTTATAAGACTGAGCTGAATACAGCAGCTCATACTGAGGAAAACCTTTCGGACAAAAGACGAAACGTTTCTACAATTTTTTTTGCTTTGTTTTGTTTTGTTTTTTGAATGTCGAGAGGACCAGACTTAGCTTTTTTAGACATTTTATATGGTTAACACTTTAAGAACAACTCATTTCATGACTGGATGGGTAAAAATCAAGACACAGCTGAGGAAATCAAATGTGCATTTTCAGTTTATGTTTGAACTTTATTTATGAAAGTATGCAGTACACTTTCTCATGCCTTGTTAAATTATGTCTCACCATTCTTTGAGGCAACTTGCAACCTGCGCACAGACTGAGTCACTGCTTTCAACACACAAAACTCCATCTGGAGGAAAAAAGCTTGATGACTTTAAACTTTGCATAACATTTGTACGAGCTAATCAAGCACTCAAAAACAGTCTAAAATACCTTTATTTCTTTCTCCTTCAATATACAGTATATATCTTTCTCCACATACACACACATATATATATATATATATATATATATTTATTTATACGTGTATACATATATATATATATATATAATATACCTGTATATACATATACATATATACCTGTATATACATATATATATACATATACAGTGTTTCCCCTACATAACTTGCCATGGCGGGGTGGAGAAGAACAGACGTTGCGGGTTATTGGGCTTGTTTCGAAAGTAAAGTCGCTTGTTTGGGCTTGTTATTCTTTGTTCTTTATTCTTTGTCAAGAGTGACAAGACCACGATAAAATGAGCTCCAATAAGTGGGGGAAATATGAGAAAAATATAATAAAGAATGGGAGAAAGAGCACACACTTAAAGCATGATTCAGGATAGAGATTAAAGAAAGTTTTTTGTTGACTTAGCTTACTATGAGTTTGCTGTATAATTTTTATTTTATTTTTTAGTTTGTACGCATCCTTTATGATTGTCAGTTGTTGTCGTTGTCCATTGTTGTCATCACTCTTAGTTTAAAATTCAGGTCTCTCTGGTAAATGAGTCCCAGAGGCTTAATGGGATTAATTTGTATAAATATGCAAAATGTATTTTTATTTTTTAGAGTGGATATGTTCTTTAAAGTCTTTAACATAATTTTGCTCTTTATATGTAATGTAATTTTTTTTAGAGTGGATATGTTCTTTAAAGTCTTTAACATAATTTTGCTCTTTATATGTAATGCCCCCCTCCCTGGGCTGCCACCTTACCGTGGTGGAGGGGTTTGAGTGTCCCAATGATCCTAGGAGCTATGCTGTCAGGGGCTTCATGCCCCTAGAAGGGTCACCCAAGGCAGACAGGTCCTAGGTGAGGGACCAGACAAAGTGCAGCCCAAAAACCCCTATGATGAGTACAATTAATGGACTAAGTTTTCCCTCGCCCGGACGCGGGTCACCGGGGCCCCACTCTGGAGCCAGGCCCGGAGGTGGGGCACGCTGGCGAGCGCCTGGTGGCCGGGCTTTTACCCATGGAGCCCGGCCGGGCACAGCCCGAAGAGGAGACGTGGGTCCCCCTTCCCATGGGCTCACCACCTGTGGGAGGGGCCAAAGGGGTCGGGTGCAATGTGAGATGGGTGGTGGCCGAGGGCGGGGACCCTGGCGGTCTGATCCTCGGCTACAGAAGCTGGCCATTGGGACATGGAATGTCACCTCTCTGGTGGGGAAGGAGCCTGAGCTAGTGTGTGAGGTTGAGAGGTTCCGACTAGAAATAGTCGGACTCACCTCAACGCATGGCTCTGGCTCTGGAACCAGTTTCCTTGAGAGGGGTTGGACACTCTTCCACTCTGGAGTTGCCCCTGGTGAGAGGCGCCGAGCAGGAGTGGGCATACTGGTTGCCCCCCATCTTGGTGCCTGTACGTTGGGGTTCACCCCGGTGAACGAGAGGGTAGCCTCCCTTCGCCTACGTGTGGGGGGACGGGCTCTGACTGTTGTTTGTGCCTATGCACCAAACGGCAGCTCAGACTACCCACCCTTTTTGGAGTCCTTGGAGGGGGTATTGGAGAGTGCGCCTCCTGGGGACTCCCTTGTTCTACTGGGGGACTTCAACGCTCACGTGGGCAATGACAGTGAGACCTGGAGGGGTGTGGTTGGGAGGAACGGCCCCCCTGATCTGAACCAGAGTGGTGTTCTGTTATTGGACTTCTGTGCTCGTCATGGATTGTCCATAACGAACACCATGTTTAAGCATAAGGGTGTCCATATGTGCTCTTGGCACCAGGACACCCTAGGTCGCAGTTCGATGATCGACTTTGTTGTCGTCTCATCTGATCTGCGGCCGCATGTCTTGGACACTCGGGTGAGGAGAGGGGCGGAGCTGTCAACTGACCACTACCTGGTGGTGAGTTGGCTCCGATGGTGGGGGAGGATGCCGGTCAGACCTGGCAGACCCAAACGTATTGTGAGGGTCTGCTGGGAACGTCTGGCAGAGTCTCCCGTAAGACGGAGCTTTAACTCCCACCTCCGGGAGAGCTTTGAACACGTTCCAAGGGAGGCGGGGGACATGGAGTCCGAGTGGGCCGTGTTCCGCGCCTCTATTGTCGAGGCAGCTTATCGGAGCTGTGGCCGCAAGGTTGTTGGTGCCTGTCGTGGTGGCAACCCTCGAACCCGGTGGTGGACACCGGCAGTGAGGGATGCTGTCAGGCTGAAGAAGGAGTCCTATTGGGCCTTTTTGGCTTGTGGGACCCCGGAAGCAGCTGATAGGTACCGGCAGTCCAAGCGGCATGCGGCTCGGGTGGTTGCTGAGGCAAAAACTCGGGCGTGGGAGGAGTTCGGAGAGGCCATGGAGAATGACTTCCGTACGGCTTCGAGGCGATTCTGGTCCACCATCCGGCGTCTCAGGGGGGGAAAGAGGTACGAGACCAACACCATTTATGGTGGAGGTGGCGTGCTACTGACCTCAACTCGGGATGTTGTGAGTCGGTGGGCGGAATACTTCGAAGACCTCCTCAATCCTACTGGCACGTCTTCCACTGAGGAAGCAGAGCCTGGGGACTTTGGGTCGGGTTCTCCGATCTCTGGTGCTGAGGTCGCCGAGGTGGTTAAAAAGCTCCGCGGTGGCAAGGCTCCGGGGGTGGATGAGATTCGCCCGGAGTTCCTTAGGGCTCTGGATGTTGTAGGGTTGTGTTGGCTTACGCGACTCTGCAATATCGCGTGGACATCGGGGGCAGTTCCCTTGGATTGGCAGACTGGGGTGGTGGTTCCCCTATTCAAAAAGGGGGACCGTAGGGTGTGTTCCAACTATAGGGGGATCACACTCTTAAGCCTCCCTGGTAAGGTCTATTCAGGGGTTCTGGAGAGGAGGGTCCGTCGGATAGTCGAACCTCGGATTCAGGAGGAGCAGTGTGGTTTTCGTCCTGGTCGTGGAACACTGGACCAGCTCTACACCCTCAGCAGGGTCCTGGAGGGTGCGTGGGAGTTTGCCCAACCAGTTTACATGTGCTTTGTGGACTTGGAGAAGGCATTCGACCGCGTCCCTCGGGGGGTTCTGTGGGGGGTACTCCGGGAGTATGGGGTACCAGGCCCTTTGATAAGGGCTGTTAGGTCCCTGTACGACCGGTGTCAGAGCTTGGTCCGCATTGCCGGCAGTAAGTCAGGCTCGTTTCCGGTGAGAGTTGGACTCCGCCAAGGTTGCCCTTTGTCACCGATTCTGTTCATAACTTTTATGGACAGAATTTCTAGGCGCAGCCAAGGTGTTGAGAGGATCCGTTTTGGTGACCTTAGAATCGCTTCTCTGTTTTTTGCAGATGATGTGGTCCTACTGGCTTCATCAGTTCGTGATTTACAACTTTCACTGGAGCGGTTTGCAGCCGAGTGTGATGCGGCCGGGATGAGGATCAGTTCCTCCAAATCCGAGGCCATGGTCTTGAGCCGGAAAAGGGTAGCATGCCCTCTCCGGGTCGGGGAGGAGGTCCTGCCCCAAGTGGAGGAGTTTAAGTATCTCGGGATCTTGTTCACGAATGAGGGAAAACTGGAGCGTGAGATCGATAGGCGGATAGGTGCAGCGTCCGCAGTGAAGCGGGCGCTGTACCGGTCTGTCGTGGTGAAGAGAGAGCTGAGTCAAAAGGCAAAGCTCTCAATTTACCGATCGATCTACGTTCCCACCCTCATCTATGGTCATGAGCTTTGGGTTATGACCGAAAGAACAAGATCTCGGATACAAGCGGCTGAAATGAGTTTTCTCCGCAGGGTGGCTGGACTCTCCCTTAGAGATAGGGTGAGAAGCTCAGTCATCCGGGAGGGACTCGGAGTAGAGCCGCTGCTTCTCCACATCGAGAGGAGCCAGTTGAGGTGGCTCGGGCATCTGGTTAGGATGCCTCCTGGACGCCTCCCTGGTGAGGTGTTCCGGGCATGTCCCACCGGGAGGAGACCCAGAGGAAGACCCAGGACGCGCTGGAGGGACTATGTTTCTCGGCTGGCCTGGGAACGCCTTGGGATTCCCCCGGAGGAGCTGCTCCAAGTGGCTGGGGAGAGGGAAGTCTGGGCCTCCCTACTTAGGCTGCTACCCCCGCGACCCGACCCCGGATAAGCGGAAGAAGATGGATGGATGGATGTATGGATATGTAATGCCATAATAAATGTATGTTTATACTGTTTAAAAACGGCCCTTGTTTTACACAATGGGGTGGGCTGCCTTTTGGGCGTGTTTTGGGCTTGTTTTCAAAGAGTGATTTGCTTGTTTCTATCGCGAGATCTGGCAACATTGCGCAGCACTTATACTGGCAGATAGAGACAAAGCCTAAAGTCGCGGGCAGTTTAAGAGGAGAGCAGAGACACAAACATTTCAGCCGCGCATTCAGTTTTATTTATTTGTTTTTCGGTGGAGAAAGTGAAACAAGCGTGAGCCGCGTGCACAGCCGAGCACAGTAGGAGCTGTGCAGAGAGAAACATTTCAGCCACGAGTTCAGTTTTTTTTTCGTTCGTGGGGAAGGTGAGACAGAAACGTGAGCCGTGCGTGTGTGTGTGTGTGTGTGTGTAGGGGGGGGGTCAGCTGAGTGTTCAGCATGAGGCTGCTTTTATGTTTTCAGCTAGTGCACCTGCAGTGCGAGCTGCTAGTTTAGCATTATGTCAGTGTCAACAGGTGGTTGGAGCGGTGGGTAGGCGGGGCGCTCGGTTCTGTTGACGGGGCGGGACGCCCCGCCTATATAATGGTAGGGGAAACACTGTATACATAGTTCCCATGTGACGTCACATCCGTGTTACTTCCGGGTGGACCCTCATTTCGAGAGGCAGCGCAGGGGACAGCGCGGTCTAATGGATGTTCATTTTTCACGTTTTTTTTTGTGTTAATTTCTAATTAATTGCAATGGTTACTTTGTGTTGGGTCAGTGGGTGTTCCAGTCGGGTAGACGTTTGGGCAACGCGCAGGTTTCACTTAATCCAAAAAAAAGTAAACGTGAAGGATTTATCTCATCGGAGAAGCTCACAGCAGCTCCATCTCTGCTCGGATCTGCTCAGAAGACGTCGTGCTTTTGGCCGGTAAACAAAATATTCTACATAAATCATTTTGTGAAACAATGTTAGAGTACAACTGTCTGTGTGTTAGAGCTTTTTTTTTTTTCATTATTTAGCAACACCGTCTTGCATGCTGTGGTTAGCTTAGCATCTCGCTAACGCGACAACGGCCTCCTCACGGTCTCGCACGGTCCACCGGGACCGGCGGGGAGACCGTCCCAGTGGGAGAAGGAGGACGGGAGCCAAGTCGTGCGGGCGACGCGTCGGTCCCATGGGACGTGCCCCCGCGGCCGCGACGGATCCACGCCGTCCGACCTGAGCTCGACGGACCCTCCGCTCCAGATGCTAACAACATGCTAACTTCCAACACGGTAACACTCAAAGTGCTGGTTCTGGTCCGTGTTCAGCCTGGACTGTTTGTTGGCTGTGTGTTATTTTAGTTAAACCTTTTTTTAGCTGGTTAGATCTGATTGAGACAGTTTACACATCTTTTTTGGATTTAAAGCTGTGAAGCTCTGTGCTGTGAAGCCGGTGTGCGCTCCTCGTAGTAATTAAATAATTAATGATATCAGAGTAACTACTTTGTGACAAGTTGTCCGATTCGTCTGCCATGATTTCTTTCTCAAACTCATTTAACTCCGACCACTGCCATTTTGCTCTTGTTCCTTGGTGAAGCTGTGGTAGCTCGTGTTTTTGTCCGTATAATTTGCTCTGGTTGTTCGCGTCTGCTTGTTTGCCATCTTGCTAGACTTTTCCGCCTTTAGATGTGGTGCGGAATCCGGTATTGCGCAATACTGGGGGCGTGTCTGGGAACTATGTATACACACAAAACGGAGTCCAAAAAAATTGGGACACTAAACAAATTGTGAATAAAAACTGAATGCAATGATGTGGAGATGGCAAATGTCAATATTTTATTTGTAGTCAAACATAGATGACAGATCAAAAGTTTAATCTGAGTAAATGTAAATTTTAAAGGAAAAATATGTTGATTCAAAATTTCACAGTGTCAACAAATCCCAAAAAAGTTGGGACAAGTAGCAATAAGTGGCTGGAAAAAGGAAATTGAGCATATAACGAACAGCTGGAAGACCAATTAACACTAATTAGGTCAATTGACAACATGATTGGGTATAAAAAGAGCTTCTCAGAGTGTCAGTGTCTCTCAGAAGCCAAGATGGTAAGAGGATCACCAATTCCACCATTGTTGCGCAGAAAGATAGTGCAGCAATACCAGAATGGTGTTACCCAGCGTAAAATAGCAAAGACTTTTAAGTTATCATCATCAACCGTGCATAACATCATCAAAAGATTCAGAGAATCTGGAACAATCGCTGTGCGTAAGGGTCAAGGCCGTAAAACTCTACTGGATGCTCGTGATCTCCGGGCCCTTAAACGTCACTGCACCTCAAACAGGAATGCCACTGTCAAGGAAATAACAGAATGGGCTCAGGAATACTTCCAGAAAGCATTGTCAGTGAACACAATCCACCGTGCCATCCGCCATTGCCAGCTGAAACTCTACAGTGCAAAGAGGAAGCCATTTCTAGGACTTTCGGTAAGATGGTGCCCATGTACATGGCTTGCAATCCACCTCTGCTGATGGTGTTTGGATTTTTTGTGTTTTGTTCGTTTTTTATCGGGGACATAAACACGCTACTGGTGTATGATCGACAACAGCTCCTGGATCTTCGATTTTCTGCTGCTGATGTCACTTATTTGGATTATGAGCGTACCTCTGGAAGACCCCTCTTCCCCCGCTGCTGGGGGAACCTGCCTGTTAACCTCCGCTGTGCTCCTCACCTACCTGCCCGGAGATATTGCTCCAGACGACAGGGAAAATGAGTTGGTTGGCTGGTGAAGCTCAAAGCCCTGCGTGTTGCATCTTCCTCTCCAGCTGATGGTCATAATTTTCATCGCCAGCTTTCCGCGTACCAGGATCAGGTAAACAACGGGAGCTGGCGGCCGGCGTAGCTCATTATTGAAACTCTGCGGCCACTGGCGCACGCTCACTCCACTGCTGCTGGGTCCACCTCGGATAACATCAGGATGTGTGTGGTCAATGCAAGATCTGTCACCAACAAAACTTTCATCCTCAGGATTACTTTCAAGAGCACAATTTTGACTTTTTCTACATCACAGACTTGGATGTTGCCGGGTGAGTCCAGCGCCTTGACGGAATTATTACCCCCGACTGTCTGTATTTTAATGACCTGCGACAATCAGGTCATGGTGGTGGTGGATTATTAACACTATTCAAATCATCTTTTGACTGTAAACAACTGTCCATCCTGGTTTCCTGCTCCAGTTTTGAACTGACTGTCTTTGAACTAGGCCATTCACCTGCGACTTAATGCACACTCGTCTACCGTCCACCTCGGTCTAAGGATTTCATCAATGAATTTTCTGATTTCTTGGCTGAAATCACACCAAAATATGATCGTGTAGTAATTTTTGGTGATTTTAATTTGCACGTGTGCTGTCATGAGGCGCCCTTGGTTAAGGACGTTTTAGATTTATTGGACTCATTTAATTTAAATCAGCATGTAAACGGTCAGACCCAAGAGCGTGGACATACACTGGACCTTGTGTTAACTCATGATTTGACTGTTACTAATCTTGAAATTGGTGACAATGTGTTTTTAGACCACATGCCAGTCCGGTTTGAGTTCACCCTTCCCCATCTAACTCCTAAGCCGTGCATTCCTGCATGTAGCAGTCGGGCCATTAACCATTTAACTGCTACACGTTTCACTGATGTTTCTCGGCTGGCCTGGGAACGCCTTGGGATTCCCCCGGAGGAGCTGCTCCAAGTGGCTGGGGAGAGGGAAGTCTGGGCCTCCATACTTAGGCTGCTACCCCCGCGACCCGACCCCGGATAAGCGGAAGAAGATGGATGGATGGATGGATAGTTCGCCGATTTATTTCTTTAAATTTAGCTAAATAAACGCTCTGGATCATGTTGCTCCTATTAAAACTAAAAAAATCAAAACTCAGAGCAGAACCTTGGCTGAATTACGTCACCAAGGCTGTTAGGCAGCAGTGCAGGAGGGCGGAGCGCAAATGGAGAAAAGATAGGTTGCAGGTCTCTTTTCAAATACTAAAAGAGAGTTGGCGCCATTATCAGAAAGCAGTGAAAACTGCTAAATCTCAATACTTCTCTGATATCATTGCATCAAATTCTCACAATCCAAGAGTTCTGTTCTCTACCTTAAACTCTGTTCTCCACCTCGCTGAGCCATCACCCCAGGAAGCCTCGACTGAGTTGTACAAGAACTTCCTACATTTCGTTTTGGAAAAAATTGCGACCACCCGGGCTCTCATTTCTCCTCCAACTCATGATCCATCCATCCCATCTCAATCTGTTGCTGTATTTGACCATTTTGAACCAATCTCTCTGTCTTCTCTAGAAAAGGTCATGTGCAACCTGAAATCATCTGGTTCCCTTTTTGATATGGTCCCCCCTCGGCTACTAAAAGAGGTTTTTCCTACTCTAGGTCCCTTCATTCTTGCTATTGTAAATAGCAGTTTATCCACTGGTGTGGTGCCAAAAACATTAAAACATGCTGCTGTGCAACCTCTCCTGAAAAAAAAATAAAACTTTGACCCCTCAGTAGTATCTAACTTCAGTCCTGTCTCCAGACTCCCATTTGTTTCTAAACTTCTAGAGAAAATAGTCGAGTCCCAGTTGAAGTGCTTCCTGGAGGATCACGCTACCCTTGAGTTATTCCAATCTGGCTTTAAACCTCTCCACAGCACTGAAACTGCCCTACTGAAGGTTTTTAATGACATCTTCTTATCCACAGACACTGGTGACTCTGTGTTGCTTGTCCTATTGGACCTTACATCCAGTTTGACACCATCGACCATGAGATCCTCATTGCTAGGTTGGAGCATGGGTGGGCATCACAGGGTCAGCCCTCAATTGGTTCAAATCCTACCTTGCTGACATATCCTTTTGTGTTTCAATCAACAATTTTAGTTCTGCAGAGGTAGGACTTAAATGGGGGGTTCCGCAAGGGTCCATTCTCTCCTATTCTCCTTATACCTGCTGCCACTTGGTGCTATTTTCCGGAAACACAACATACCTTTACACTTCTACGCCAATGACTGTCAAATTTACTTCCCCCTAAGACACAATGGTACATGCTCTATTCAAACTCTGCTCGACTGCCTGGCTGACATCAGGGACTGGATGGCTTTAAATTTCTCAAGTTTCAATGAAAAGAAGTCTGAAGCCATGTTGTTCCCTCCCAATGACACAAACACGAATCACTGCATCAACCTTTCTGCTCTAGCCCTGTCTGAAAAACAAAAAGTCACAAATCTGGGAGTGATAATGGATCATTCCATGAAACTCAACAGTCATGTAAACATGATCGTTAAATCCTGTTTTTTCCAGCTGAGGCGACTGTCTAAGCTGAAGCCCATATTATCCCAAAATAACCTGGAGACAGTTATTCACGCATTCATTACATCTAGGCTTGATTACTGCAATTCACTCCTGTTTGTTATCAGTCAGACCACCATTGCATAACCCTCCTCCACCATAACCCTCAGCACTGGCTCTCCTCAAGGATGTGTGTTAAGCCCTCTTCTGTTCACTCTGCTCACACATGATTGTGCAGCCACCCATCCAGGCTGTCATATTGTAAAGTTTGCAGATGATACAGCTGTGGTGGGATGCATCACAAACAATGATGAGTCCAGCTACAGGCAGGAGGTGGAACACCTGGAGAGCTGGTGCAAAGACAATAACCTTCACATAAATGTGAAGAAGACAAAGGAGATGATTGTGGACTTCAGAAGGAACAAACACACCCACACCCCACTGAACATAAGTGGATCTGCAGTGGAAGTGGTCTCCAGCTACAAATACTTGGGTGTACACATGAATGATAACCTCAGCTGGAGCAACAACACCACCAGCCTGATCAAGAAAGGTCATCAGAGACTCTACTTCCTCAGACGGCTGAGACGAGCTGGTCTGAGTAGCCCAGTCCTCACCTCCTTCTACAGGTGTGCAGTGGAGAGCATCCTGTGCTCCAGCATCAACGTGTGGCATGGAGGCTGCACAGCTGCAGAAAGAAAAGCTCTGCAGAGAGTGGTGAAGGCTGCACAGAAGTCTGTTGGAGTCAGTCTCCCCACTATCACAGACATTTACACCTCCAGATGCAGGAAGAAGGCCACCTGTATCATGAAAGACCCCACTCACCCTGCACACACACTTTTTGCCCCACTCCCCTCAGGAAGGAGGTTGAGGAGCATTAAGTGTAGAACCACTAGACTGAGGAACAGCTTCTACCCTGAGGCTGTTAGACTCATGAATAAATAAATAATAAGAATAAACACTGCAAAATATCACATCATGCTGATGCTGATCTGTTTTCTTGTTGCTGTGTTCATCTGTGACCATTTGCTCATACAAACTCATGTTCGTGCGGCTGTCTGTTTGTAATGATTTTGTTTTTCGATTGCATTAGTGCTTAGTGTATTTCTAGTTGATGTTTTTCTTAGTCAAGCCTAGATGTTATTACTGTTTTTCTCTTACATTTTGTTGTTGGATGTAACTGGGACCTCGTGTACATAATCTCGTTTTCATCACATGTACCACATGCGGTGCAAATGACAATAAAGATTCTCTGACTCTGACTTACAACTGGGCCAGACCGCAGCAGTCCGATTTTTAACCAGTACAGGCAAAAGAGAGCACATTACACCAGTCTTGGCCTCCCTGCACTGGCTACCGGTTCATCTTCAAATCCAGTTCAAAATTCTCCTGTATGTCTACAAATCGCTGAACAGTCTCGCCCCCACCCATCTCTCTGATTTGCTACAGCCGTATGTCCCACCACATTCTCTGAGGTCAGCGGACCAGTTACTTCTCACAGTTCCAGGAACTCGTCTTAAGCGCTGAGGTGACAGGGCCTTCTCTGTAGCAGGACCAAGACTTTGGAACGAGTTACCTTTGCTTGTCAGACAGGCCCCCCCTCCCTCTTGGTTTTCAAATCCTGTTTAAAAACCCACTACTATTATGTTGCTTTCAACACCAGATTATCTGTGTTTGAACCTGTTTGCTTCACACAGGTTGGACATTATATTTATTATCTGCAACGTTTTTATGTCTACTGTATACAGTACAGTATTCTGTTTATACTTCATTGTGTATGTTGCCTATGTGTTGCCTGTTTTTTGTTTGTTTGTACAGCACTTTGGCTGGCCTTGTTGCTGTTTCAAGTGCTCTATAAATAAAATGGTGTGGTATGGTATAGATCAAATCCCAGCCTGGATGACTTTCTGGATGAAGTTTGCATGTCCTCTCTGTGCATCATGTGTGTTTTCTCTGGGTACCGTACTATGGTTTCCTCCAACAGACACCCCCCCCCCAAAAAAA
>JBBPBX010029589.1:20159-35785 GCA_038048925.1 Garcialebias charrua
TAAATTTTCTCCATGTGTCCCTGTGATGGACTGGAGACCTGTCCAGGGTGTCCCCTGCCTCTCACACAGTGATAACTGGACATGGACACCAGTGACACCAGCGACCCGAAACAGGAAGAAGAGGGTGAAAGATGGATGTTGCATTGTTGTAAATCAGCATTTCCATTTTGTTCCAGTATATTTACTGCTGTGTTCAGACATCCACACATTATATATATAAAAAAAACCACATTGATTTATTATACTGTACTTACTAGTAGGGCTGAACAATTAATTGCATTTGCAATAATATCGCAATATGATAAAATGAGATTTTCTAATCGCAAAGGCTGCAATTTGACTGGTCACGTGACACAAATCTTTATCAACACTTTAAAAAAAACACCACAAAGACATTTACGATGGTTGCATGGCTAGAATGACAAAAACCAGTGCTTCAACTTCAAGTAAGCAAAGTGTCAGCCGACAGGGCTCACTGACCAAACTGTTTGAACTTCAAACAGTAATTTTGTTTAAATCTATTTTTTTTATATTTATTTATTAACTGTCAGGTGAAGTTCAGAGAGTAGTTAGGAAGTTCACTTAACATGTTTACTATTTTGTTTATGAAACAAGAAAAAAATAGAAATGGTGAAAAGAAAAGGCATAGATTTGTTTGCTTTATTGTAATATCTGCTTTAAATAAATCTGACATTGTTTATTATAAAACACATTTTTTTTTTAATTTTTTATTTATTCATTTTACATTTGTTAAAAGAAAAAAACCTTCTTACATGTAATATTTAAAACAAGAGAAAACATAAAATGAAAGGTGGCAGGAAGAAGAAGAAATCTTATTTTACCTGCCCCTTTTTTCCAAAAACAAAAAACAAAATCAATACAAACAATTGACTCCAACAATAGTCAACACTAAGCAATCGAACCAAAAAAAACCAACCAATACATTGATTCATTGCTTCTGTTTGTTGAAAAATACTTGAGAAGATATTAAAAAAACAATCGCGTTTTAAATCGCAATTGCAATTTATAGAAAAAAATTGCAATTAGATTATTTTCCAAAATCGTTCAGCCCTACTTACTAGGGGTGTAACGGTACGCTAAAATCACATTTCGGTTTGGTTCAATTTCAAGGAGGGCTCGGTTCGGTTAATTTTCGGTACAAAAAAAAAAGACAAAATAAAGACTTACAAAATGTTTATTTTGAAAATATGCCAAGTAAACAATACGTTTGTATAAAAATAAATAAAAGCGACCCATTTGGATGATATTTTAAATAAACGGCACTCTTTACAATAAATAAACTATACTGTACTAACAATAATAAAAATCTTAATAAATACAATAACAGCCAGAACCAGAACAATAAGCAGCAACAGACCGTTTACAAACTAATCAAGTTTTTGTCCAAAAAGACCAACTTGTCCACATTTTCTGCCAAAAGCACAGATCTAGTTGCAGTGAATATCTCCAGCGGTGGAGAAAACCGCTCACTAACAACAGGTAGCAGCAGTGTGGCTGTATTTGGCCTCATTACTCACAACCTCTTCTTGGACCTGCTCCCTCAGGTGGGACAGGCCCTGGAAAAGTTCAGAGTTCAGTCATCACAGACTTCTTAGCTGCAGGTGATCTCTGGTGGATTTCCCTGAACAGGAAGAAGACTCAGCTGATATCTCTGTCCCAGACTGGAAATAAAACATAAACAGATTTTAAAAAACGAGTTAATAATATTATAATTTTAAATTTAAAAAAGTTAATTAGATAATAATAATAAAAGAACAATACCTCTTCTTGAACGGTTGTTATGAGGTGGTTGAATCTCGGTCATCATCATCATCATCAGGGCAGGGCTTTAATCTGCTCCAGGGCTTGTTGACAATATCAGTTTTAGCTTTTTATTAAGTGCTGAACTTTTTGACTGAAGTGTTGACGTGATGGCGAGGCTCAATAACTTTAAAGCCGGCGCATCAACAACATTTGGCCATAGGTCCAGAGCTTTAAAAACTCCTACAGCTTGTGTTATTCATCTGGACTGATCTGAATTACCTGATGAAGGTTGTTTAAATGCTGCTGCTGCTATCGGTCTTTGAAACAAGCTGCTTTTCTTGCTTGTAGAAGACGTTCACGTTTGGATGACGTTGTTTCAAGCACGTTAACAAGTTAGACATGTTGCTGCTGCAAATCCAATCTCCGTGAAACATCATCGACACACAGCTTTGGATTTGTTCATGTCTTTTAACAAGAAAGCCATAATGTTCCCAAACAGGAGACCGCAATGAGATGATAGGCTGCTAATGCTACGTGCTGCAAGATAATAGCGCCGTGCTGAAACACGCTTAGGAATTTTATTTCCGCTGTGGATAAGCTCTCGTTAATAAAATTTAATGAGTGAAAAAAAAAAGACCATAACGGTACCCATGTGGACTGAACTGAACGTGCCGTACCGAAACGTTTCGGTACACCCACGTGTACCGTTACACCACTAGTACGGTACTGTACTTACAATATACTTACTGAAATCCTTTAACAAATTAAAAAATGCACAATAAATTTTGAAGGAAAAAGGTGTGTGTAAGAAAATTCAGTCTGTAACACTGAAAAATAAAACAGAAACATCTAAAACAACATAAAACTATGATTATCTATCAACAAAAGGTAAATGTTCTGTAACAGCATCAATTCAATCAATGAATCATCCATCTCAGGGTAGAAGAGGGCTGATGCCAATCTGCAGCTGTCATGGAGTGAGAGGTGAAGGGCACCCTAACACACTGCCTGTCCATCACAGGGACAATCATTCACACTCAGAATCATTTCTTGTGCTAACTCATATTCATTGAGTAGACAAAAACAACTCAAAACACCGTAGTAACCATGCCAGGCCTGTCTGTGATGGCCAACACTACAACATTAGAAACCGACACAAAGCATGGAACATGTTCAGTTCAGGATACAGTTCAAGCTGCTCCTGTTTGTTTTCAAAGCTCTGAATGGACTTGCTCCTCTGTACATCTCAGAACTTTTGAAAGCCCATCAGCCCGGCAGAGCTTTACGATCTGCCAGTCAACACCTGCTGGAGGTGCCTCGCTCAAGGTACAAACAATGGGGAGACCGGTCATTTTCTGTTGCCGGCCCAAAAGCCTGGAACAGTCTCCCCCTTGAGCTGCGTGCCACCTCTGATCTGACTCTGTTCAAAACCAGACTGAAGACCCACTTGTTCAAAAAAGCTTTCAGTGTGTAACTTTTATTACTTTTGGTATTTTAATATGTAGCATTTTTTATTTCCATTGCCTTTCTATTTCCACTTGTTCAAATAAGCTTCCAGTGTGTAACTTTTATTACTTTTGGTATTTTAATATGTAACATTTTTTTATTTCCATTGCCTTTTTATTTCCACTTGTTCAAAAAAGCTTTCAGTGTGTACCGGTAACTTTTATTACTTGTGTTATTTTAGTGTTATTTTAGTATGTAGCATTTTTTATTTCCATTGCCTTCTTTTATTGCTGTTGTTTCCTATTCTATTTTCATTGATTTATTATTCCAGTTTATTCATCTTTTTATCCTGTTAAGCACCTTGGTCAATGCAAGGCATTGTAGGAAGGTGCTATACAAATAAAGTTTATTATTATTATTATTATTATTACATGTGCTTGGAGCTTACATGCTGACGGCAGAATGTAAACACAGTTAAAGAAAGCCCTGGAGGTGGGTCCAAGTCATCATCAGTTTCAAGAGGGCAGCCGACTTGGGACCAGACAGTCGAGGTTTGACTCCCAGCCATTCCCACATGTCGTGGTGTCTCAGCAAGACACCTAACCCCTAATTGCTCCCTGGGCCCTCAGCAGTTGCACACTGCTCCATCTGGGTGTCTCCCAGGTGTGCTGGGTTAAATGCCGAGAACCAGAGTCATTGTATGGAAACATACAATGATGACAACACATAGCACTTACTTTTGTTTGTCCATTTGAAATTGTTTATTGCATTGTATTTTAAAGATTCCAACTTTAAAATAAAGAATAAAACATGTTGAAACAAACACTTTGTCTGTTTTTATTCTGAAACTTGGTTTCAAACACAGTTTTGAGGCTCATAAAAAGCTTTTTCTGTCTCCGACACGTTAATCTCCTGTGTGAAGTGAGTTTACCTGTGTGATGGGGGAAAGCGATGGGGACATGGTGGGAGACAGCTGCTTGGCCAGCCCCCTGCGCTGTTCCCCTCCTGGAGACAGGGTGAGGGGGCTGATGGGAGCTGGGCGCCGTCGAGGTGAGTTGCTGGACAGACGAAGGGACGAGCTGATGGACGGATTGCTGAGGGATGACTGCAGCTGGCAGTTGTTGAGGGAAGCTTGAATGGACGGGTTGCTCAAAGAGGAGGACAAACCTGCTGGGACAGTGAACACAACACAAGAACCACTGAGTCCAACGACACAAAGACAACATACGGTGGCTGTATGGGTGTACATGATTCTGCAGTGCACTCTCCAGTCTACGACATAAAACACTAGTCTTTATTGTGAGTGGGGAGGGAAAGAAGGATGGGAAGTGGAGGGGGAAGAGGGAAACGAGGGGAAAGAAAAGATCTGATTGTGATGAGCCAACAGGGTCCAAATTCCTTGGTGGCTTTGGTGATCAGCCAATCTGAACTGTGTGGGCCATTTGAGCCAAACAACCCGTCCAAAGAAGAAGGAGTGAAAGGGGCAGCAGTGGGCGAGATCAGATCAGGCCGCAGAGCTCAGAGTGAGGAAGACAGACTCACAAACATCCCTCATGACGCATGATCAGCTGGAAGACAAACACGCATCAGCCTTCACATTTTACAGCCTCTAAAGCCGGAAACCATTTCCAGCTTGTTAAAACCAACAACGCTTTAACAACTCCACACTCTCCAGTTTTGATCTGAGAAAGATTTTTAGGATCACAAATGAAAAAAAGACCAGTCTATGTTGCTTTTTTAAAAAACTTTTTGGATCAGCAAAACAAATATATTTGATGTGTTGGTGATGGAAGGCAGCGCATGTTTAAAGGATAAACACAAATAAAACTGAATCTGAATCAGCAACACTCAAAAACACCACCAAGAGAAACTGTCTGGAAAAGGACCAGAACTCGGTGCAGACAAACGTACAGAAGTGGCAGTTTGTGTTTCTGATGGCACACATTACTGAAAATACTTTTACTCCTCATGTTTTCAGACAGTCTGGATCGTCTCTGACTTTAGAGGCCAGAAGAATGTTGCTCGACCCTTCTCACAAAACATTCTGGAGGGAAGTCCCCCCCGGTTAATTTAGGCACAATCACATTTCTTTATTTTTCCATCTGTTCAACCTAAAACTCAAATCATTAAAGACAGACAGAGGAGTGAAAGTGGGCAGAATTCATGTGCCACTAGAAGACACAGTGGTGTAAACTCTCCGCCCTTCAGAACATTGCAGGGTCTCCCCTACCAATATACAAGGAGGGTGCCCCGCCCTGTCAACAGAACTGCCTGCACCCCCCAGAAAGATCATGGCATGAAATAAATTAACGAACATCTGTAAATGGTCGCACATGACCAATTGTGTGCTGGGGTGGAATCATCAAAGCCAATACATCATTACACCCTCCCCCACCCCATAACCTCTCCTGGACTTTTGTATGTGCAATTTAACTTGGTATTACATTTTGATGCATTTGGACTAACTTCTTTAGCATGCAGACACATCTGACTTGTGCACACAACCAACTCCAGCTAGCAGAGAGAGGGCGTGGCTGCGCTGTGGGAGCGCGTGTCTCTCTGTGATTCACTGTTTTCTGCTGCTTTAGTTCTTCAGGTAAACAATTTTAACGTTACATTTATTTGTACAGTACATCTAATATTATAGCAAGGGTATGTCTCTGTGTAACCTATTATCCTCAAACCCTCATCTTGTTCTCGCTTTGAGTGTGTCCGTTTCAGGTTTATGATAAATATCTGCAAATGTAGATTCTAGACCAGATTGTGGCAATATAAACATTGTTTTCGTTAAATGAATGAGGTAAGTTTGTTTTTATTTGAAACCATACTGTAATGTTCTACCTTCATGTATAAAGGTTAGTCTCATTGAGCCTTGGGGACTCCTTTACAAGAGACTTGATTTTTAATAAAGAGTGATGACAACAGTGGACAACAATAGACAATCATAAAAAAGCATGTAAATTGAGAAGAATTGGAAAAAAATGGAACAAAATGATATTTAAAAAATGAAACAAAGACAGATAGGTTGTAAAGCAATGTAAAATAATAAAAACAGGAACATGTCTGCATTGATTTTTGCCATGATTTTAGCAGATGTTTGAAGCCACTTAGAGAGGTCAAGAGCTTCAGATCTTTTAAGGTAACTGTACTATGATAAATGCAATTCAATGAATGATCATATATGAAAAATACACTGTATTAAGTTACATAAAGGCAAAATCACCCTTTCAGCGTCAACTTTTAGTTGATATGAACAGGCAAACAGATTAGACAGAATCAATGCAAAAACTACAATTTCTTTTTCACATTTGATCATTTATTGAATTATATTAATTAAAAAATGTTGCAATCCACTCAAATCTCACCCCCCCAAAAGGTTTTTTCTATAACAAGAAAAAAACTCATTTCAGCCGCTTGTATCCAAGATCTCGTTCTTTCGGTCATAACCCAAAGCTCATGACCATAGATGAGGGTGGGAACGTAGATCGATCGGTAAATTGAGAGCTTTGCCTTTTGACTCAGCTCTCTCTTCACCACGACAGACCGGTACAGCGCCCGCTTCACTGCGGACGCTGCACCTATCCGCCTATCGATCTCACGCTCCAGTTTTCCCTCATTCGTGAACAAGATCCCGAGATACTTAAACTCCTCCACTTGGGGCAGGACCTCCTCCCCGACCCGGAGAGGGCATGCTACCCTTTTCCGGCTCAAGACCATGGCCTCGGATTTGGAGGAACTGAACCAGAAGTACAATATCACATTACCAATTTAAACAACACTATGCATTCCAGAAATATAACTTTACTCAAACAATAAAAGTTTATTCTAAGCTATTTTTCAACTATGGGAACTTGAAATCATCCATTGGTAAGAGATACAATATTTGAGTCCATCAAACAATAGCTTCTCCTGTCTACCACTCTAAAACAACTAAAAACAATAGAAGCCCCAATGAAAGCCATATCAGAAGCTGGAAGTGTTTTCCCCTCACCCTGGGAGTTGCCGATGCCAAGGTGCATCATAGCAGCAGGCAGGTTTCCTGTGCTGCTGCCCCCACTCAGGTTGGGGTACCCTCCGTTGTCTTCAGGGTCCAGGGGGGTCGACAGTGGAGAAGAGAACTGCAGGTTGCTGAGATCCGGCAGGGAGCCCCCGGTACTCAAAGAGCCCTGGTAGTGGGACAAACCAAGGTTCTGCTCTGGAGACGGGAATATACTACAGGAAAGACAGAACATGTATGTGTGGAAATGTATTTTGTGCCAAACTGAAAAAGAAGTAGAAAGCAGGGTAATTACATTTCTCATCACTGTGGTTTTAAAACAAGATGCTTTGATTGCTTAATAGATGTTCCTTTCTCTTCTTTTTATCTTATTATTTACTATTATTCCCTTTTCCCTATGTGAGATTATGAAAAGTAACTGGGACTTGACTGTCCTCAACTAAACTGGCACAACACTAAACTGAGCAGCAACTTAAAATCAAAACAAAAACCTTCCTAACATCTTAAATCTTTGAAGGCTCTTTCAAAAACAGTTTTGCCTTCTATTGAGTTGACTTTAAAATATTGTCAGATTAGTAGCATTTACAAACCACATTCTATCAGAAATGCTGTAAAATATATTAAAAAAATGTAGTTCTATATTATTTGAACTATAAATCCAGAGAAATCTGAATGCAGCAATCATGCTATGATCTTCTTTTTTGGGGTCAAATGTACAAAGATGAACACATTCTGGGGTTCTTTTGACATTTTGATTTGTATTTGGAATAAACAAATAAATACAGTTTAAAATAGTCAAAATATTTCACTAATATGCACAAATAAGCAGAAAGGAAGTAAATAGCTTTGATATGTCATATACAGTACACAAAGATCCTGTCCACATGAGAATGGATATTTAAAAAAAAAAAAAAAAAAAACTATTTCTCTTGTGTGTGACCTTTCACATACATAAAAAACGTTTTTGGTGAGAAAAAACATTTTTTTTCTAAAGTGAAGAAAAACAACAAAACAATACAAAAACTGTTTTTCCTAATTCTTTGTGCATGTTTGAAAAAAAAAAAAAACTTCACAGCCTACTTCTAGTATTACTGATAGTTTGAGTACTGAACATGAGATTGAAGCACCAAAAAATGAAGCTGTCCTGATTAGGGGCTGAACAACTACCAGTACATAATTTTTAAAGTCGACATTAACATAATAAAAGTCGAGTAGAAGTCGAGTAGTTGATGATGTAATAGTATCTCAAGATGCAAATTTAAATAAATAAATAAATAAAACCTATAAAAACCCGTCATTTATTATTTACAAAAAAAAAAAAAAACACCAACAAATCATCGGGAGCGTATATTATGCTCCCACCATTTATCATACCGCAAATAAGTCACAGGAAAACCAGAAATATTAATTATTATTATTAAGCTGCAAACGTGAAAGAAACGTGCGGCACGTAAAAACAGTGGGCGGACGACCACCCCACACCACCGCCCGCGGTGCAGTACATTAGGTTTAGTTTTACAGATTAATATGTTTATAGTTTTTTTCTAATAGGTTTAGAAATTAATATTTTTTGCTTTTTGTTTGTGAAACAAGGTCAGAAGGAAGTTGTTTCTGGTTCGGTTGATTGGACCCAGTGTTACACCATATTCTGTGACCTGCAACAGTGCATGCAACACCACCCCCTCTGGTCACAATATACGGTGGTCACAGAATATGGTGTAACACTGGTTCGCAACAAGTTCCAAACAGTCAGGAATTTGATTAATTTTCTGTTTCCTTACGGTAGTTGAACCAGAAGATTAATCTTTAGTGAAATATTTCCATACTATTGATGCATTTCCACCTGTTTGCCAAGACTGGGCCTGCTCCGCGCCATCAGTCTGCTTGGAGGAATCCATTTTGTAGCTTCTACTAGTAGCCCGGTGCGGATAACTGATGCAATGACGTAACTGCCACGTAATGACATCACTGCAAATTCTCGACATGAAATATAAAAACTCGCAAGATGTCCTAGGAATCAACGTGTCGATTACTCGAGTAGTCTGTTAAAGCCCTAGTCCTGATGCATGCTCAATAATCCAGGTAGATAAATACATCCAGAGGACCTGACTCAACCTTATTAGAAAAATGAAGCCATTTTCATTGTTTTAAAGTTTGGTCAGATTTGTCCAGACTTTCTCGTCATTCTACTAGGGTCGTGTTTTGGAGAGGTTAATTGTTCAAAGGAAATGGTGAACCACGTTAAATTATAAGCTACGATAGTTAAAAAATAAATCCCTACCATGCCTAAATATTGTGTTTTTATATGGCTTATCTTTCGTGTGGGTGTTTTATCGCCACCTAGTGGGCAACATGGAAATTTAGACATTATTTCTGACAGCGCATCTAGACTGAATTCACTTCCCCAAACAAAGGGGAGCGTTTCAATTTTAACAAAGTAGTTTAGTCAAGACAAGTAATGAAACTCAACCACTGTTTTCAGTTCCACCTAACAAGCAGCAAGGTCCCAACTCCCAACAAATTCACATAACATCTAAAAAAAAAAGTAAATTCTTAAAAAATAAAAATGTGTTGTACAAATTCTTCCTATGAATGTCCACTGTATTTATTCTTGTTTTACCCACTGTCTGTTCCTGGTTTTAACAAACAAGAAAAGTAGTTGATCTGACACCCTCCGGTGACACCATGAAGCAAAGATTATTCTCTTCAAACCAGATAAGAATAATTGTCTTGGTTGGCATTTCTTTTTGTGTATTTTTTACATACTTTAAAAATGAATGGTGAAGTGTCAAAAGGAAATATTTAGTATTTTATTTTCAGGAACATTGGCCCTCATTCACGAAAATGTTCGTATTTTTATCCTAAATTTCTCCTACTTTTGTTCGTACGAACCGTTCGTACAAACATGCCACGTCAGATTCAACAAAGTCTTCTATCCTGAGGAAACGTGTGTAAATGGTTGCGTAAATTTAATGAATCCCACCTGTTCTAAACAGCTGCGCGTGCACGCGAGAGGTTATTTACATAATTCCCACCCCTCAAAACACCATATAAGGCCACGTTTCCTGCCTTCTGACAGCAGGAAGTGTCCATTCATTCAAACTCAAGAAGTAAAAGGAGGAACTTCACGCGTTCGGAGATCTGCTCTCAGTCGCGCTGTGGCTACCCCCCCACCCCGCAAGTGTCGGATGGTCAAATATCTTTAATTTTAGTGTACTGTGTTACATTATAGTTTCACTTATTCAGAAGAGCCGTGGCGCACCGCTACCCCCCACCCCCCGCAAGTGTCGGATGTGTTTTTGAACAGAAGCATTTTAAAATGTCTCGAAACTACAGTTAACTTCATATTAATATTGTAGTGCATATGTTTTGTCTCCCGTGGGTCGTACAGTATCAGAAATCAAGAATAAATGGTTTGATCTGCAAATGGCTTCAAACAAATGTCTCGCCGCAGCACGGACAGGAGGTGGTCAAGGAATAGTCTGAGATGGTGGACAATAGACCTTTTACCAGTTGACGTCATCGCGCATGCGCACTCGCATTTTTCCAGAATTTTCCGGAAGCACGGGTACGCTGTCGTTACTGGCAACGGTCGCGATGGAGAAATAAGACTTTTATTGTGTTTATAATTGTTCCAGGCAACTTCAACGAGTAAAAGAAGAAGGTGAGACTTGTTCGTTTTACAACGTCCCTCTGGGAAAGTCGAGTAGAGCGACTAAAAGAAGGAAGATGTGGAGCAAACCCGTACCACCGCCGGCCGGTGACCGGTACAGGCAGGATTTCACCCCGGCACGAAGCATCAACGTGTGTGCGTTTTTTATCTGGCATGGACATTAATGATCCAAGCTCCGTGGATTACGTTCCTACATTACATCTTGGATATGGGAAACAGACAGGGCGGAGAACGATCTCCCGCAGCGGAATGCTACTGGACAGCTGCTAAGCTAGCAGCAGCTAGCTAGTTCGACGAGACCGCGTTGTTCTTCGGTCTCCGCTGCGTGTGTGGGGTTTCTGCCTGTTTCGACCTGCGACATGCAAGGAGATTCTTCCTTCGGCCCCACTGAAGAGCAGGTGAGTGGAATGTCAAAACGTTTGATAAGCCAACCGTTAACCGAATCTTCTAAAATCATTAAGCTACCAGTAAATGCATGATTTTTTGAGCCGGGACTTAGGTGCAGGCAGTCCCGCGCGCACGGTTCATCTGTAGCCAGGACTTAGTGGCTCCTAGCTGGGTCCAGCCGGTTCTGGACCTCCAGGGCGCACTGGATCAGGTGTAGCCGGGACTTGGTGGCTCCTGGCTGGGTGAAGGTGCAGGCCAGGCAGCCCCGCGCGCACGGTTCATCTGTAGCCAAAAAAAGCAACCCTGTCTAAGACAATGTGTATGGGCGTGCGGTTTCCTCCTCTCGTGTCCGCGGCACAATGTTCAGGCATTTTGACCAGCGGTTGTTCACTATTTTAAGAAAACAAGCTTCTAAATTACAACTCGCTATCATTACGAAGCTCATCGACCCCTTGCTTAGCCCCTGAATCCGGTTAGGGCTTTTTGCCGTCCAATCAGAACGCTCGTTTCAGGCGAGCTGTGCGTGATGACGTCAACTGGTAAAAGGTCTATTAATGCCACGCTGCGTGCCATGTTTTGCAGCACAAATGATGCGCGCTCCGTCAGCACGCAACCACATTCTGCAGGTTATATTTCGAATCAGATATAATAATCAATTGCTCCGATGGTGTTTGGCACAAGATCAGTCTTAATTCGTACTTGTTCTGCGGCGGTGTATGGGGATTTTATGTACCTGGGTGTTAATATGAGGAGCGGCTTTGATGACCAAGGGGAGCGCACGACTCACTGAAGCCTGCGCGACACACCAGACAAATTAAACTTAAAATTATAATTCTAATTCAAACAGAATAACCTATTGTCAAGAATAATTATGGTGCGTGATTTTTTTAAACCCAAAATATTTTCTAAATAACGAAATATGAAGTTATTCGTGGAGAAGATCCGTCTGGATGACAGCAGACTGACGCTCCTAAATTATACGACAGGTCCGGACCACTCGTAAATTTTGTTCGTATCTGAAGAAAATCGTAGGATACGAAAACATTGTTGAATGCCACAAATGATCCTAAATCACTCGTACGCACAGTTTAAGAACAAATCTGTGCGTACGAACGGTTCGTGAATGAGGGCCATTGTGACTCATTTTTGTCTGCAGAATAATGACAGTTCAGTTTTAAATGAGTAAGAAGTTTACTCTTAAAATAGTTTGTGTTCCATCACACTATTAGACGATATAATGTAATGAGTGGAAGAGTTACATTTACAAAATATGAATGAGAAAAGCATTTACTTGATTCCAGGCACTTCACATGATTTAGGTCTCGATGCCAAAGACTGGACCTAAACGAGAGGTAAAAAAATTCAATTAGCACAATGCAAGTGATACTTGTTTGTTCATTTCTAACAGGACTTATCAGTCACTTATGTAAACTTCCTAAAAATCAAATTAAAAACTGCACTTTGATTTTACATCACATTATTCTGACCCAGTGTTTCCCCTACCATTATATAGGCGGGGCGCCCCGCCCCCTCAACAGAACCGAGCGCCCCGCCTACCCAACGCTCCAAACACCTGTCGGCAAACTAGCAGCTTGCACTGCAGGTGCACTAGCTGAAAAAAACATAAAAGCAGCCTCATGCTGAACACTCAGCTGTGTCAGCTGAGTGTTCAAACCCACCCACCACACACACACGCGCACGGCTCACGTTTCTCATCCCCACGGATGAAAAAAAAAAAAAACGAACGCGTGGCTCCTCTGCTCGGCTCCTACTGCGCGCGGCTCCACACACACACAGCTCTCACCTTCTCCACCGGAAAATAAATAAATAAAACTGAATGCGCGGCTGAAATGTTTGTCTCTCCTCTGCTCTCAAACTGCAAGCTTTTGGCTTTGTCTCTATCTGCCAGTATATCGCGACAGAAACAAGCGACCAGCCCCATGAAACCAAGCCCAAAACAAGCCCAACAGGCAACCCACCCCATTGTGTAAAACAAGGTCCGTTTTTAAACAGTATAAACAGTTATTATGACATTGCATATAAAGAGCAAAATTATGCTAAAGACTTTGAAGAACATATCCACTCTAAAAAATACAAATACATTTGGCATATTTATACAAATTAATCCCATTAAGCCTCTGGGACTCATTTAGAGTCAGAGTCAGAGAGTCTTTATTGTCATTTGCACCACATGTGGTACATGTGATGAAAACGAGATTATGTACACGGGGTCCCAGTTACATCCAACAACAAATGCAAGAGAAAAACAGTAATAACATCTAGAATTAACTAAGAAAAACATCAACTAGTAATACACTAAGCTTAATATAGTGGGAATAAACAGCAGCACGAACATGAGTTTGTATGAGCAGATGGTCACAGATGAACACAGCAACAAGAAAACAGATCAGCATCAGTATGATGTGATATTTTGCAGTGTTTATTTTTTTATTTTATTTTTATTTATTCATGAGTCTAACAGCCTCAGGGTAGAAGCTGTTCCTCAGTCTAGTGGTTCTACATTTGATGCTCCTCAACCTCCGTCCTGAGGGGAGTGGGGCAAAGAGTGAGTGTGCTGGGTGAGTGAGGTCTTTCATGATGCAGGTGGCTCTTTTCCTGCATCTGGAGGTGTAAATGTCTGTGATGGTGGGGAGACTGACTCCAACATCTTCTGTGCAGCCTTCACCACTCTCTGTAGAGCTTTCCTCTCTGCAACTGTGCAGCCTCCATGCCACACATTGATG
This sequence comes from Garcialebias charrua, assembly GCA_038048925.1. Classification (NCBI taxonomy): domain Eukaryota; kingdom Metazoa; phylum Chordata; class Actinopteri; order Cyprinodontiformes; family Rivulidae; genus Garcialebias; species Garcialebias charrua. Next base: position 34,171 of record JBBPBX010029589.1, read on the forward strand.
CTGGAGCACAGGATGCTCTCCACTGCACACCTGTAGAAGGAGGTGAGAACTGGGCTGCTCAGACCAGCTCGTCTCAGCCGTCTGAGGAAGTAGAGTCTCTGATGACCTTTCTTGATCAGGCTGGTGGTGTTGTTGCTCCAGCTGAGGTTATCATTCATGTGTACACCCAAGTATTTGTAGCTGGAGACCATTTACCAGAGAGACCTGAATTTTAAACTAAGAGTGATGACAACAATGGACAACGACAACAACAGACAATCATAAAGGATGCGTACAAATTAAAAAATAAAATAAAAATTAAACAGCAAACTCATAGTAAGCTAAGTCAACAAAAAACTTTCTTTAATCTCTATCCTGAATCATGCTTTAAGTGTGTGCTCTTTCTCCCATTCTTTATTATATTTTTCCCATATTTCCTCCACTTATTGGAGCTCATTTTAATGTGGTCTTGTCACTCTAGACCAGGGGTCTGCAACCTGCGGCTCAGGAGCCACATGCGGCTCTTTGGTCCCTCTGCAGCGGCTCTTTCAAGCTTTGACCAAAACTGACATAAAACTGAATTTTATTGGTTCTTATAACAACTGGAAGGGTTAGTTTTAGAAGTTTTCCTACATTACAAGGAGTAAAACATACTTTCACTTTATGCTTTATTTCTTTTAAGTAGGATACCTAATTTTTCTACAGTTAAAAAAATAAATCACATAGGCCTGCATAGTTTATCGTTTTAGTTTTTAGAAACTGGGCAAAACTATATTAATTTTTCCTTCTTTACAAGAATCTTGTCTTTTATTTTATCTTAAAATGTAAAAATATCAGTAAATGTTAAAAATTATTAGAAATGTTAAGTTTTATAAAGTCACTCCTGCTGGCCAGAAAAACGTCCTCCAACAAACTTAAAGTGGTCCGTGGGCCACCAGTTGAAAATCCCAGTTGCAGCAGGTGTTGTGGCTCCGGTCACGTTTAATTTAGTGAACAAAGGAGCAGAAATGGCTCTTTGGATCGAAAAGGTTGCAGACCCCTGCTCTAGACAAATAATAAAGAACAAATAATAACAAGCCCAAACAAGCGAAGTTACTTTCAAAACAAGCCCAAGAAACCGCAACAACGTCTGCGCAGCTCAGGACGTGTCTCTGTCCGTCCCCCCCCCCCCCCCCCCCACCCCGCCATGGCAGGTTATGTAGGGGAAACACTGGTGACCAAACAGTTTATTTTTTCTTCTCCAGCAAAAGCATGCAACATGAGTTAACAAATTAGGGATGCACAACATAGGATTTTTGGCCGATATCCGATATGGCAACATGTTAAAACTTATTTGGCAGATAACAGATACCAATAACATTTTTTCCCCTAGACCTACAAACCGGATTCCAAAAAAGTTGCGACACTAAACAAATTGTGAATAAAAACTGAATGCAATGATGTGGAGGTGCCAACATCTAATATTTTATTCAGAATAGAACACAAATCACAGATCAAAAGTTTAAACTGAGAGAATGTAACATTTTAAGGGAAAAATATGTTGTTTCAAAATTTCATGGCGTCAACAAATCCCCAAAAAGTTGGGACAAGTCCATTTTTACCACTGTGTGGCATCCCCCCTTCTTCTTACAACACT
>JBBPBX010029590.1:0-15832 GCA_038048925.1 Garcialebias charrua
GTAAACAGTAATATGACTTCTCCAAAACAGTCTATAATTCAAGTAATGAAGAACATTTAACTTCAAATGCACCCATCTTAGCAGAGCAGCTTAAGGCCTGTAGATAGACCCTGACTAATAAGTGAACTCTAAACAGAAAGTCTACTCTGCAGACCAAGTGAGCTACATTCTCCTCAGATTTTTGTTTAGAAATAGAATCTGATTGACGTGCTCTGGGAGAAGTGCACTTCTCTGCACAGTGATGATATCTCCAGCGGTGGAGAAGACTCTCTCTGAGGAGACACTGGTGCCAGGGATGCAGAGGTATCTAAAAAAGCTAAGTCTGGTCTTCTGGACATTCAAAACGCAAAAAAGAAACAAAAAAAAACCTTTTTTTTTAAGGCACGATACTTGCAGATGAATATCGATTTTTTTCTAGGAAAGAAAAAAAATCGAAATTTATCGCAATATCGATATTTTTACACAGCCCTACGAGCTACCAGGTTTTATTTATCAATTAACTTTGGAGGAACGCCATTAAAGCATGTCAGTCTTAAGAAAATAACAATTACATACCTCATAGAATTTTTTTTTAAATTATATTAATTTATCCCTCATTTTTCCTAGCACTGTAAGAGTTAAATTTTTCAAGTGTGTTCTCAAATATGCAAAAATAGTCATAGTGTATTTTAAAAAGACAGAGGAAGGCCACAAAGGAGATCTATGGATGCAGTTAGAGAGGACATTGAGGTAGTTGAAGTGAGGACAGAGGATGCAGAGGACAGAGTGAGATGAAGGAGGATGACTCACTGTGGAGACCACTGAAGAGGGAAAAGAAGAAAAATCCTATAATATATTGCATCTTATTTTCTGCATGTTGAGTGGTTTAGAGCTCTAGTTCATGTAAAATGAATCAATTTAAGGATTACGGTATTTTGTTCCTGTTCCGATAAGTGTTTGATAATCAATCTTATTTATGTATTTGAGGTATTTTATGGATTTTTTTTTACATACATTTTTCACATCTGTACAGTTTTAATCAAATCACTTTATCAGTATTCTGATCACATAGTCTTAAATGTGCACATTTATCATTTAAATGTTATAAACAGGTAGTGTGCAGTTCAAGTTGAATTTCCCAACAGCGACACTAAAGCAGGTGTCTTTTGCCTCTCAGAGAGAAGTTTGCTGGATCAAATCTCAGCGAGGGCCTTTCTGGGTGGAGCATGTTCTCTCTGTGCATGCGTGGGTTTTCTCTCCGGGTACTCCTGTTTCCTCCCACAGACCAAAAACATGCATGTTAGACTGACTGGTAACTATATTGTCCCTATGTGTGAGTGAGAGAGTGAATGGTTGTTTGTCTCTGTGTCCCTGTGATGGAATGGAGAACTTCCAGGGTGTCCCCCACCTCTCGCACAGTGATGGCTGGATATGGTAAATGGACTGTACTTGTATAGCACCTTTCTATTTCATGATGGTAAATGGTAAATGGTAAATGGAGCTTATTTATATAGCGCTTTCCAGCCCCCTGTGAGGAGCCCCAAAGCGCTTTACAATACCAGCCATCCACCCATTCATTCAGACATTCATACACCGGTAGTGGTAGCCTGCCTTGCAAGGCGCCATCCAGACCTACCGGGAGCAACTCGGGGTTAAGTGTCTTGCCCAGGGACACACAACACATGGTGGGCGGATGCGGGATTCGAACCTCCAACCTTCCGATCAGGGGTCGACTGCCATTACCACTACACCACGGTCGCCCAATGAAGACACTCAAAGTGTTTTACATCACAATCTGTGTCCTCATTTACCCATTCATTCAACACTCTAGTAGATCTATACAAAGAATAATCAGAGCTTTAAATCACATTCATTCACCGATGGGACACACATTAAAGGCAATGAGGGGTTCAGTGTCTTGCCCAGGGACACTTCGGCATTTGACTGCTGGGGGACTGAACCTCCAACTCTCCCACTGGAGGATGACTGCTCTAACTACTCAGCCACAGCCACCCATTGGGCACCAGTGACTCGAAAAGGAAGAAAGGGATTAAAGATAATAAGATGGATAGATGGACATTAAAGCATATTCACTTTTATTCTTTTCTATCATAGTCTAGTCTACAAGGTTCTACTCTAGTCTAAGAAGTGACATTGTTTAAAACCTCAATACGAACAGAAGGCAATGATTTACAAATTTCATAAACATACTGTATATTGTATTTACAACAGAACTTGATAAACATCAAACATAAATGTAAAAATTGTAGATGTTTGTATAGATTTCTTTGATGCTGTGATGTCCATTTAGATAAGAAAAACTGAAAAATGGCAGAAATTACATCTTATTCTGGTTTGGTTGAACTTGTAATAACCACATGGGAACAGTGTAAATATGGAATAATTGTTCAAGCATTCATTTTTCTTCCATTGATTGTGCAAAATAAGCATTTAGAAATGTAAGTTAAAGGTAGTTGTGAATGAAAAAAGACAGTGGCAGTGTTAGTTTAATGGTCCAAATATATTTTAATGTCAAATGTAGCTCTTTTGAAATAAGAAAAAGTTTAAATACACACACAAAGAAAAGTCCAGGGGAAAATCTAAAGAGGAATTCTTTTGACGTGATAGAATACAACATTTAAGATAATCTAAGAGATTTTGAATTTTGCAATGTTCTCATTAGTGTAGCATCACAGGCAAACAAAGATTTACTGTAGTTTTCATTACCTTTAGAGCAGGTGTCTGCAACCTGCGGCTCTTTGGTCCCTCTGCAGCGGCTCTTTCACATTTTGACCAAAACTGGAATCAAACTGGTTGTTATCAGGGCTTAATTTGTAAACTGATTCATGCGCGTAGCCAGGGAGGGTTCGGGGGGTTCGAACGAACCGCCCACTTTGCATATGAAGTCCCGCCTACAACTCCCGCACAACACAAGTTCTGTGTTAAGAGAGGTGGAAAGAGAAGGTATGGAGACGCCGCTAATGTCGAACCGGTTAACACCATAGACTTAATATGCCTGTGGTTAACACAAACTCCTTTTTTTAAATCCAATAAAAGACAAATTTAAAATAAGTTCAACCAAGTGAGGATCGAACCCGAGTCGAGATAAAATTTGGAGTGGCAACCCAACGCGCTTCCAGTGAACCACTGAGGCATGTTGCTCTTTCCAGGTCCACTTTTCCTTCAAACGAACCGCCCCTCATAAAATCCTGGCTACGCCCATGTGATTGATGCTGGAACAGCAGGCAGGCGGGGGTGGGGTTCAGGGGGGGCACGATTTGAAGCACATGAAGGCTTCAATTCTTTGTTGTCTAACTAAAACCATCCATCCATCCATTTTTATTGAAGTAAATTGGACTGTCTTTTTGATATTTTGATCGCTGTTGTTATTTTTACAAATTAGCGCCGTTGTTTTGAAACGTGACATATAATGTGAATAACCCATCAAACATTTCTCTCTTTGTATTTTTAATAAATTATCAAGATAAAAATGTGCTATGGCTTTGGACTTTTAGGGGCGGAGCAGCCGGATCAAAACAAAGCGTTGTCGGAACAGAACGGGTCAAAATGAGAGAGTTCCTGGATCTTGTTCCGGCAAAATCCGGATCAAATTAGCCACTGGTTGTTGTACAAACGACAACAACAAAAATCTAGTTTTAGCTGTTTTCCTGCCATTTCTGTTGCAGATACTCACTTTAAATCGGCCTCGATTTCTTTAATTTTGGGAAATCGGAAATTGGCTGATACTTGCACGAGAAACCGATTTTATTGATTTTTTTGTGTTTTTGTTTTAACAATTGTCTGAACTTCATTTATATTTCAGCGCACTACCTCATGGCCAGTAAAAACTAGTTTGTATTGTTTCTAGGATATTGTTCAAGGGCATATTTTTCAATAAAATAATACTGTATGGGAAAATGCTGGTGAAGATTCTCAGTCGTCCAGGACATGATAAATCAAAAAGGCGTTCAATTCAAGATCAACTGGACTTTATTTGTAACAGAAGACGTTTCGCTTCTCATCCGAGAAGCTTTATCAATTCAATGAGTTGTAAGTCTTTCCAAGACTTACAACTCAGTTTTGGGGCTGATTCACAAACGTTTTACACCGGATGGGAGCAGAGATGTCTTGTCTGTGAATTAGACTAGCAAAGTTTGTTGAGAAACCTCTGTTGTTGGGCTGTGAGGTGTTTTTTGTCAATTTACATACAGTTGTTGTGTCTTCTGTCAGAGACTTCAAGGGAACTCCCTACTGTTAAGGTGTGATCTGTCAATTTACATGTATGTGTTACCTCAGCTTGCAATTTACATATGATGGTGCGTGACTCCTGTTATAAATCCACACGCACACACAGTCTGGTTCATTGAATTGATAAAGCTTCTCGGATGAGAAGCGAAACGTCTTCTGTTACAAATAAAGTCCAGTTGATCTTGAATTGAACGCCTTTTTGATACTGTATGGGAAAATTGAAGGTGCATTTTGACTTCATAACACCTGACAGTGACGCTTATAAAAGAAAATTGGTATCGCCCAAAATCGGAATCGGCAGGTCAGACTTTTTAAAAATCGGTGATCGACCAGAAAACTGCAGTCGGTACACCCCTAATTTTTAGCTTTATATTGTCACCCTTACTGGCCACACAAGTTTCCTCCAACAAACTTAAAGTGGCCCCATGACCACCAGTTGATAATCACAGTTGTAGCAGGTTGTTGCGGCTCTGGACACACTTCATTTAGTGAACAAAGATGTAAAAAAAATTTAAGATATATATAATAATAATAATAATAATAATAATAATAATAATAATAATAATAATAATAATAATGAATTCAATTTATAACGCACTTTTCATTAATGAAAATCTCAAAGTGCTACACGGTGCAACAGAAATTAAATGTCAATAAAACAAGTAATAAAACAAGTAAAATCAATAACAGTATCAACTAAGATCAAAAGTAGAATCATGAGGAGGCAGAGTATGCTCGGTTGAAAAGAAAGGTCTTCAAGCCGCTCTTAAAGTCAACCACAGACTGTGGGACCCTCAGACAGTCAGGAAGAGAGTTCCACAGGCGGGGGGCAGCCACACTGAAAGCCCGGTCTCCCATGGTCCTTAATTTGGTTCTCGGAATGTGAAGGAGATTACTGTTCTGTGACCGCAGCGACCGGGTGGATGAGTATGGATCAGTGTTTTTCAACCTTTTTTGAGCCAAGGCACAGTGTTTTCATTGAAAAAATCCCGAGGCACACCACCAACCAAAATTGTAAACATAGATACACTGTATCCGCCTATATTAAATATATAGTCATTCTTATCAAAGTGTCTTGAATAGGAATGAAATAAACACAAAAATGTATTTTTATCATGTTTTATATTTCTTATTTCAAATTGCACTTAACATGAAATTGCACTTAACATGCCTTGAAATAAACCTGAACAGTGCCACAAATTGTGGTCTTAAAATTAAAGAGGATGAAATTGCACTTAACATGCCTTCAAATACACCTGAACAGTGCCACAAATTGTGGTCTTAAAATTAAAGAGGATGAAATTGCACTTAACATGCCTTCAAATACACCTGAACAGTGCCACAAATTGTGGTCTTAAAATTAAAGAGGATGAAATTGCACTTAACATGCCTTCAAATACACCTGAACAGTGCCACAACAATATGGTCTTAAAATTAAAGAGGATGAAATTGCACTTAACATGCCTTCAAATACACCTGAACAGTGCCACAACAATATGGTCTTAAAATTAAAGAGGATGAAATTGCACTTAACATGCCTTCAAATACACCTGAACAGTGCCACAACAATATGGTCTTAAAATTAAAGAGGATGAAATTGTACTTAACATGCCTTCAAATACACCTGAACAGTGCCACAACAATATGGTCTTAAAATTAAAGAGGATGAAATTGCACTTAACATGCCTTCAAATACACCTGAACAGTGCCACAACAATATGGTCTTAAAATTAAAGAGGATGAAATTGCACTTAACATGCCTTCAAATACACCTGAACAGTGCCACAACAATATGGTCTTAAAATTAAAGAGGATGAAATTGCACTTAACATGCCTTCAAATACACCTGAACAGTGCTACCATTCTCTCTACATTTTACTCACTTAGTGTGAAACCTGTGCCTGTTTGGATGAACACAAAGCTGATATTCTGGCAGGAATTGAAGAAAGACACACACGAAACTCTTCCTCAACAGCTCTCAGTCTCTCTCTGCTTTTAGTTTTTATGGCAGTTAGGCTGGAGAAGCTCACTTCACACAGATATGTTGTGGAAAATGGGAGCAATGTCAAAATAGCTTTGTTTGCCAGAAAGGGGAACTCCTTGGCAGCAGTCAACCAAAAACTGTCCAAAGGAAGATCAGCAAAGCTCAGCTTTAAACCACAATTTTGTCTCAGTTCAGTTAGTTCTTCCTGCTCCTGTAAAGTCATGTTCCTGCCAACAACTGCTGAGCTGTATGGGTCCCTAACAAAGTCATAGCATACCTGAACTGATGACTCAAAAGAGATGTAAGCCTCGCTGTACAGTCTCACGTTCACGGTTTCTGCCTTCTTCTGATTTCCACTTGGGCCTTCATCTGGGTCCGAATTTTGTCCAGGGACCAGACTGGATTTAGTATTTTTTCTTTTGAAAAAGTTTTCCATCGCTGTTTGTTTGAGAGGGTCCTCACTGTTTGTTTTGCTCACTGCTACACGTCACGTTCATGCTCCGCTACTTCTCTTGTTTTAATGTGCGACGCTATGCTCCATACTGCCACCTATCGCGCAGTAAGGAAATGACACCAGTTAATAAAAATTTCATAATTTACTAATTTTACACGGCACACCAGACGATCTCTCGCGGCACACTGCTGTTCCGCGGCACAGTGGTTGAAAAACACTGCTTCAGATAATCTGGTGAAGTTCCATGTAAGCATTGATGTGTAATGAGAGCAGTTTTGTACTGAATTCTGTAGGCGACAGGAAGCCAATGAAGGTTATGAAGAATGGGCGTAATATGTTCAATATATATATTGCATACTCTAAGGCTTAGAGTATGCAATTTGTATCTTTAAAAAAATCTCTTATTGAAGTCAGTGCACAGTAATTTGCCACTTTTATGATGCGGCAAAAAGGGAAAAAAATTATACTATTGCGAAATTGGTGGAATTTATAACTTCAGTAAACCCAGAAATTAGTCTGCTTAGTATGAAGGTTTTTCTGGTAACCCAAAAAACTGGAATATGTAAATATAAAAGCTTCTGTCTAAATCGGGTTACTCTCGCATTTAAATCATAAACCAATTGGATAAGCTACAGATTCATTGAGCTGAGCAATTCACTCAATGAGGCTGAGGAAGCAGTAGGTGTCTTAAGGACACCATCTCCTCTGTGTCACACTGCTCTCATCCACCTGGAGCAGAAGGACTTCCACATCCGTATGCTCTTTGTGGACTTCACATCTGCCTTCAACACCACAATTCCAGAGACCCTGGCGGATAAACTCCTCACACTAGGACTAAGCCCCTCCATATGCAATTGGGTCCTGGACTTTTTAACCAACAGACCGCAGTCTGTGAGGATCCACAACTTCTCCACCATAACCCTCAGCACTGGCTCCCCTCAGGGCTGTGTGTTGAGCCCCCTCCCGTTCACTCTGCTCACATATGACTGTGCACCAACCCAGTCAGGCTGTCACATTGTAAAGTTTGCAGATGATACAGCGGTGGTGGGATGCATCACAAACAATGATGAGTCCAGCTACAGGCAGGAGGTGGAACACCCGCTTCGGATGTTATCAACCAGACGTAGCGGTCAAAATGCCCCTCCTGTACCTTCTAGGAGGTTTAAACGTACGTTATCACCGTTACAATGGATGGCAGCAGTCTCCGTCTTTAGCTACGTGGTTAGGTTTAGAGTAAAGGGTCTTGGTTAGGTTTAGGCACAAGGGTGAGCTTGGGTTAGGTTTAGGGTTGGTCCTCTGGGTCAGGTTTAAGGTTAGGTTCAGGAAAACGGTTACATAAGCTGAAAAAAACCAAAAACGCTACACTTCCGGGTTGTCGGAAACACACTGCCTTCTCACTGCGATTATAAAGCTGATAAAGTTATTTTAAACATGCTAGGAGGTAGATTGTGACCTGTTCACCCATACGAATGGGGGTGATAACAGTTGATAACGCCCATTCTATGGACTGACAACATCCAAATCCGCTGGGTGGAACACTTGGAGAGCTGGTGCAGGAAGAACAACCTTCATCTCAATGTGTAAAAGACAAAGGAGATGGACGTGGACTTCAGAAGGAACAAACACACTTGACCTCCCACCCACCCCCTGAACATAGGAGGATATGTGGTGGAAGTGGTCTCCAGCTACAAGTACTTGGGTGTGCACCTGAATGATAACCTCAGCTGGGCAACAACACCACCAGCCTGATCAAGAAAGGTCATCAGAGACTCTACTTCCTCAGACGGCTGAGACGAGCTGGTCTGAGAAGTTCAGTCCTCACCTCCTTCTACAGGTGTGCAGTGGAGAGCATCCTGTGCTCCAGCATCAACGTGTGGCATGGAGGCTGCACAGCTGCAGAAAGAAAAGCTTTGCAGAGAGTGGTGAAGGCTGCACAGAAGTCTGTTGGAGTCAGTCTCCCCACCATCACAGACATTTACACCTCCAGATGCAGGAAGAGGGCCACCTGCATCATGAAAGACCCCACTCACCCAGCACACACACTTTGCCCCGCTCCCCTCAGGAAGGAGGTTGAGCAGCATTAAGTGTAGAACCACTACACTGAGGAACAGCTTCTACCCTGAGGCTGTTAGACTCATGAATATCTAATCAGGATTATCACTGTAAGAAAGAAAAGAAAAGAGAAATCACTGTAATGCCACTTTGATATGTGGCTGATCTGTGCTGTTAATTATCCATGCTGCTAATCGCTTGCCTTTAAGCTGCTGTATTCATACCTTTGTGCTCACTACAGACTCATGTTCAGTCTAGTAGAACAAGAATCAACCACCAGATGTTGTATAGACTTTATTTTACTGTTCAACACACTGAGTGAACAGCACAGGCCTTCATGACAACTACCTCCAACTCATGGTTACGCTACTGAACGGCCCAACACAAAATAAAACAAAATGAACTCTTAAACTAGACTAACAAGAACACACTAATCACTAAAAGAACAATGCTAAACAGCTAACAAAATGATTAACACTGAACATAAAATCTGCCCATAATCCCTCCCTGAGGTCATGTGACCGTAAGTCAACAACAGCAGAATTCATACAGTAAATGTTTTCTTCTGAATAGTGCCGGTAACACGGCTGGTTAAAAAAACTGAAGTAGCTTACCAGGAAGTTATTGATCGCTATATTCCTCCTGCTCCAAGCTGCCCTCCTGCTTTGTGAGCATGTGAGACTCACATAATCATTTTGGATAGCTGTTTAGCATTGTTCTTTTTTGGTGATTAGTAGGCCTGTCACAATAACAAATTTTGCTGGATGATTGTCTCAGAAATTATTGCGATAAATGATAACATTGTTTGAAATTTGACAATAATTAGTCATTATTGTTAAATTTAAGAAGAAATGTTAGTTCATTTTTGTGTGTAGTATCTTTTTTGACCACTGGATGACAGTATAAGACTGTTTGAACTGAAGGATGGATGGTGATGGAGCAAGCAGCGAGTCTCTTTAAGAAAAATGGGAGGGAGGCCCCTTGATGGCTGTGTTTTCGAAATGGCAGACGCTCTGTGTGGTTTGAGCTCTTTAGCGTAGTATTTTTCACATAAAGCTTTTAATAAAAAATCAGTAAATAAGTTCTCAGCTTGGGCAGCATGATGGCGCAACTGGTAGAGCTGCTGCCTGTCAGCGGTTGCCGGTTCAAATCCTGGTCGGGGTCCATTCTGGGTAGAGTTTGCATGTTCTCTTTGTGCATGCATGGGTTTTCTCTCCGGGCACTCCGGTTTCTTCCCACAGACCAAAAACATGCATGTTAGTCCGATTGGTAACTCTAAATTGTCCCTAGGTGTGAGTGAGAGAGTGAATGGTTGTTTGTCTCATTTGACTTTATGTGTCCCTGTGATGGACTTGCTACCTGTCCAGGGTGTCCCCCACCCCTCGCACTGTGATATCTGGACATGGGCACCAGCGACCCCCGTGACCAAAATGGAAGAAGCGGATAAATGATCATTTGGATGGATGGATGGAAGTTCTCAGCTTCTTTTTGCAGAGAAAAACTGCTTTTTAGACAGACATGGGATTCAACCAGGAATTTTGGAGCTTCAACAAGATGGAGGTTTTTTCCTGAGTTCGGCCTGTTAGCTCGTAGCTTCAGCTTAGCTGCTTTTAACGATCCAAAAAACGTGATTTTGGTTGGTTAATGTGAGGATGGCACCATCTAGTGGGTATCCTGTTGGTCTTGTCTGTTCCCCTTGTGATGTTTTATTAGTTTCCCTCCTAATTTAGTCTCCATGTTCAGTCTCCTTGTTTAACCTTCATTAGTTTCCCTTCTAGTTTGGTCTCCATGTTTTAATTACTCTTAGTTGTAACCTCCAGTTCTGTCATCCTAGTGTACTTCATGTTTCAGGTAGTTTCCCAGTTTTTGCTCTTTGTCTCTAGTTGATTGTCTCTAGTTAATTGTCCCCAGGTGTTTGTGATTTTGTCTCGTCTTGTCTGAGTATATAAGCCCTGTTCAGTGTCTCAGTCGCAGCCGCATCGTTTGGTATCCCTTGTGTTCCCTGGTCTCTAGTTCATGTGTTTTTGCTGCACAGTCAGCCTTATGATTTTGTTGTCATTAAATACACCTTCTTTGTAACTCCTGGCTCCCTGTGAGAGTTCTTGTCTGCATTTGGGTTCTGTCCTGCTTGTAAAACCTGACAGTATGCGGCTGCCAACTTTGAACCCAGCAGACAAGTGCTTCCTCTCCAGGCTATCTGAGGAGGAATTTCAGCAGCTCTGTGAACCTGTCCGGTGGTTTGTGGACTCAGGCTCCTACAACCTGTGGGAGAGGTGGGTTGCCACAAACAGACTGTTTAATGTATTTCTCCATCTACCTGAACTATGTGGTACACCTGGTATGGGGGAGATCCTGGACGCGGTGCTGGCAGTAATGGAGTGGTTGGGGCCGCTCGTCCGATCCGGTGCTGTCAGTCCTCCTACACCAACCCGTTATGACCCGTTAGACCCAGATCTCAACCAGTCAGACACCATAGACTCGGTTTCAGTATGTTTTTCTTCACCTGCCTGTTCTGCTTCGCCCTCACCGTCTGGTCCTGGACCGCGCCGCCGTCGACGACAGAGAGGTCATGCTGACCCAGCCTCAGTCCACGTGGCTGATTCGTCCGCAGACGGTCTTGAGCCTGCAGCCGGTCTTGAGCCTGCGGCTCCAGTATCTACAGAGGGTGTAATTTCCACAGTTCCCACAGTGTCTCCAGCTTCCACAGAGGGCATCATTTCCCCAGCTTCTACAGATGGTGCTGTACCTCCAGGACCGGCTCCCACGCCGGCACCCAGACTGGCGCCTGCAGACTCGACGGTGGTCTCCTCGCCTGCAGACTCGACGGTGGTCTCCTCGCCTGCAGACTCGACGGTGGTCTCCTCGCCTGCAGACTTGACGGTGGTCTCTTCGCCTGCAGACTCGACGGTGGTCTCCTCGCCTGCAGACTCGACAGTGGTCTCCTCGCTCGCAGTCTCGACAGATGGTTCCTTGTCTCCTGTTTCCTCGTCTTCTGTTTCCTCGTCTCCTGTTTCCTCATCTCCAGAGGGTTTCTCGCCTCCAGAGGGTCTCTCGCCTCCAGAGGGTCTCTCGCCTCCAGAGGGTCTCTCGCCCTCTACAGAGGGTCCCAGCGCCACAGACGCCCCGACCTCTACAGAGGGTCCCAGCGCCGCAGACGCCCCGACCTCTACAGAGGGTCCCAGCGCCGTAGACATCTCGTTGCTCGACGACGTCATCTCAAAGCTCGACGTCTTAACGCTCGACGACATCGAGGATGTCTCAACGCTCTACGACATCGGATGTCTCAACGCTCTACGACATCGGGGATGTCTCAACGCTCTACGACATCGGGGATGTCTCAACGCTCGACGACACCGGGGATGGCTCGACGACACCGGGGATGGCTCGACGACACCGGGGATGGCTCGACGACACCGGGGATGGCTCGACGACATCGGGGATGGCTCGACGACATCGGGGATGGCTCGACGACATCGGGGATGGCTCGACGACATCGGGGATGGCTCGACGACATCGGGGACGGCTCGACGACATCGGGGACGGCTCGACGACATCTCTACGCTCGGCGACGACGTCTCTACGCTCAGCGAAAACGTCTTTACGCTCTGCGACGACGTCTCTACGCTCGGCGACATCGGGATGTCTCTACGCTCGACGTCTCTACGCTCGACGTCATCGAAGGACGTCTCTACGCTCGCAGAAGCCGTCTTGCCGCCGCCGGCGGCCGTCTCGAGCCCTCCCGGTCGACCGCCCGACTGGCTCCTGCCTGATGGGCGACCTCCGGTCGACTGCCTGACCGGCTCCTGCCTGATGGGCGCCCTCCCGGTCGACCGCCCGACCGGCACCTACCTGATGGCCGGTCTGCCGTCCGCCCTGTCGTTTTTTTTTTTTGTGTGTGTTTGCCCCTTGTCCTTGTGTCCCTTGTCTTCCTCGTGCCCTCCTTCCTTGCTGTTTCCTCTCTCCGCCCGTCCTGGGATTTTTGGGGGTGTTTTTTCTTGGACACCTGGGGGTGTCCTTGAGGGGGGGTACTGTGAGGATGGCACCATCTAGTGGGCATCCTGTTGGTCTTGTCTGTTCCCCTTGTGATGTTTTATTAGTTTCCCTCCTAATTTAGTCTCCATGTTCAGTCTCCTTGTTTAACCTTCATTAGTTTCCCTTCTAGTTTGGTCTCCATGTTTTAATTACTCTTAGTTGTAAGTAACCTCCAGTTCTGTCATCCTAGTGTACTTCATGTTTCAGGTAGTTTCCCAGTTTTTGCTCTTTGTCTCTAGTTGATTGTCTCTAGTTAATTGTCCCCAAGTGTTTGTGATTTTGTCTCGTCTTGTCTGAGTATATAAGCCCTGTTCAGTGTCTCAATCTTTGCAGCCGCATTGTTTGGTATCCCCTGTGTTCCCTGGTCTCTAGTTCATGTAAGTGCTTTTGCTGCACAGTCAGCCTTATGATTTTGTTATTAAATACACCTTCTTTGTAACTCCTGGCTCCCTGTGAGAGTTCTTGTCTGCATTTGGGTTCTGTCCTGCCTGTAAAACCTGACAGTTAAAACAGATTAAAAAGAGAAAAGAGAAAGGGAGGGGTCACTGAAGAGCACTGGAGTTGAGCCTTTTGTCATCCAATGTCCAGTAGAAGAAGAGAGACATGAAGAAACAACAAAGCCAATGAAAATGAGGTCAATAATTATAATGTATCATGCGAATAATTGATTTGTTGTTTATCGCAACAAGCCTGATTAGTCTGGTCTTCTTCGCCTAGTTTATGTGTTAATTATGGGTTAGTTTGTGTTAGGCCATTCAGTAGAGTAACTATGAGTCAGTGAGGTAGTTGTCATGAAGACCCGTGGGGTTCACTCTCTTATGTGTGTGTCACGAGGACCCACCCCCCAAGAGTACTGGGCAGTGTTTTGGGCAGCTATAGCCGTTTTCGCATTGGCCAGCCCTCAATGGTCCGGGCCGCCCCTGGGTGGCTCTGGGCCACCCGCGTTCATTACGCATTTGCCGCAGAGCCGCCTTGAAGTGGGTGGGCAGTTCTCTGGAAGTGGGTGGGGTGCTCTCTTCACGTGGGTGGAGTGTTCGTGTTTTAAGAGAGGAGACTCCGCTAAAAAAAAATTGTTAGCTGGATATATATATATTAGTGTTTCTGAGTTTAATTTTTGTTAATAACTGATCACAAATCAGCTTATGTTACAACGTAAATAACAACGAAGCGCGCACCCATTTCCGCCTTTCAGCGCGACTTGAATGTCATTAAACAATAACTAATATTGTCTAACTGTTGCGCGCAGCCAGGGTTTTAAAATATAACTAATAATCTCTAACTTCTACGTGCAGCTAAAATGTTAAGAGAAGTGATTCCTATATGGGTAAGGTGAACACCTGAAAATCCAGTCCGCCCCAATAGCTCAAAGAGTTAGTGCACTGCTGTTTTGACCGGGAGAAGCGGGTTCGCTTCCCGCCTGGGACAAAGTTATTTATTTTATTTTATTTTTTTATTGGAGTAAATAAAAAGGAGTTTGTTAACCAAACAGACTCCTTTTTATTTAAAAGAAAATGTGAATTAAAAAGAAAAAAGTAAAATAACTTTGTCCCAGGCGGGAAGCAAACCCGCTTCTCCCGGTCAAAACAGCAGTGCACTAACTCTTTGAGCTATTGGGGCAGACTGGATTTTCAGGTGTCCACCTTACCCATATAGGAATCACTCCTCTTAACTAGCACTACCACATGTGAGCCATTCGGATATTCTAACTATAGTTCCCATGGGAGTTAGTCAAAAGGCTCATTGAATTAGCATTTTTGAAGCCATTGGTATGTATATGAGGCCATTCTGTTGGTGTGGATGAGGCCTTGGGGGCATATTTATATATCAGAGTCAGAGAGTCAGAGAGTCTTTATCGTCATTTGCACCACATGTGGTACATGTGATGAAAACGAGAGTATGTACACAGGGTCGTGTATATAAATATATAAATATATATATATATATATATATATATATATATATATATAAATATATATATATATATATATATATATATATATATATATATATATATATATATATATATACAGGAAGCCCTCGAGTTACGTCAGGGATTGGGACCTACGGGTGTGACTTAGGTCGATGTTGTCGTACCTCGCGGACCAAAAACACCTGCCTGTCGTAGGTCCGCGTTTCTGACATAGGTCGCGGCTATACCGCTAACGGAGCGCCGCACACATATTTAATGGCATGAGACTGAACAAGCAGACATACTAGGCCATAAACATGCACAGAACTGTACAGTAAATGAATACAGTACTGTACAATAAATAAAAAATATAATGTCTTACTTTGAGCTGGTCAAAGCCTGCCTTCGTCTTTTAGCATCAGCTCGCACCCGTCCGAGCTCCCCCAGCTTCCTTACGCTCCACACGCACACACGTGGTCAAAACTGTTTAAAAGAATGACTGTTAGCTTCTTAACTTCATACATTTGGAGCCAGAAAAAAAAAACTTACTGAAAGCCGTTTCTCCGCGATAATCCTCCATCCAAAACAAGCTCGGCGTTAGCTACGGTTAGGCCCCGCCATTAGCAGCAATGGTTAGCATGTCAGTTCATTCAAAAAGGCTGTCGGCTTTGTATCTCCGCGTTAGCTCGGTGTCCCCCGACTGCCAGGCGGACATTTGCGGCGAGCTCCCGGCCGCAGATGGCCCCTCCGCGGCATGTCGGCTCGGTGTCTTCGTCTGTGTTAGTTGCTCTGTTAGCTACTGTCGTTAGCATGTCGGGCGGCGTTGTGGGAGCGATCGCGGGGCGATCCGCGGCTGCTCCTGAGGTAGCCTAAGACGTCCACAGAGTTGAACGAGTGTTTCCAGCAAATTTATCCGTATGAGGCAACCCTGAACGGACACACGGTCGTCTAGAGACAGCTGACAGTAGCCTCTGGAGCTCCATTGACCGCAGTAGACAATTGTAAAATGGCAACCGGAAACGACCGGAAGTTGCGTAAATACGATAAAATTGTAATAAAAACGTAATATTAATAAAAAAAAAAGAAATTATCATATTTTTATTAAATATGATAAAATCGTAAGTCTGAGTTGCCGTAGGTCGCGGGTGTCGTACCTCGAGGGTTTCCTGTATAT
>JBBPBX010029590.1:15905-35785 GCA_038048925.1 Garcialebias charrua
ACAACTTCTCCTCCTCCACCATTACCCTCAGCACTGGCTCTCCTCAAGGATGTGTGCTGAGCCCTCTTCTGTTCACTCTGCTCACATATGATTGTACAGCCACACATCCAGGCTGTCATATTGTTAAGTTTGCAGATGATACAGCGGTGGTGGGATGCATCACAAACAATGATGAGTCCAGCTACAGACAGGAGGTGGAACACCTGGAGAGCTGGTGCAAAGAGAATAACCTTCACATGAATGTGAAGAAGACAAAGGAGATGATTGTGGACTTCAGAAGGAACAAACAAACCCACACCCCACTGAACATAGGTGGATCAGTGGTGGAAGTGGTCTCCAGCTACAAATACTTGGGTGTACACTTGAATGATAACCTCAGCTGGAGCAACAACACCACCAGCCTGATCAAGAAAGGTCATCAGAGACTCTACTTCCTCAGACGGCTGAGACGAGCTGGTCTGAGCAGCCCAGTCCTCACCTCCTTCTACAGGTGTGCAGTGGAGAGCATCCTGTGCTCCAGCATCAATGTGTGGCATGGAGGCTGCACAGTTGCAGAGAGGAAAGCTCTACAGAGAGTGGTGAAGGCTGCACAGAAGTCTGTTGGAGTCAGTCTCCCCACCATCACAGACATTTACACCTCCAGATGCAGGAAAAGAGCCACCTGCATCATGAAAGACCTCACTCACCCAGCACACTCACTCTTTGCCCCACTCCCCTCAGGACGGAGGTTGAGGAGCATCAAATGTAGAACCACTAGACTGAGGAACAGCTTCTACCCTGAGGCTGTTAGACTCATGAATAAATAAACAATAAGAATGATCACTGCAAAATATCACATCATGCTGATGCTGATCTGTTTTCTTGTTGCTGTGCTCATCTGTGACCATCTGCTCATACAGACTCATGTTCGTGCTGCTGTTTATAATGATGTTTTTCTACTACATTAGGGCTTAGTGTATTTCTAGTTGATGTTTTCTTAGTTAATCCTAGATGTTATTACTGTTTTTCTCTTGCATTTGTTGTTGGATGTAACTGGGACCCTGTGTACATAATCTCGTTTTCATCACATGTACCACATGCGGTGCAAATGACAATAAAGACTCTCTGACCTCTGACTCTGATATATATATATATATATATATATATACTATATATATATATATATATATATATATATATATATATATATATATATATATATATATATATATATATATATATATATATATATATATATATATATATATATATATATATATATATATATATATATATATATATATATATATATATATATAATATATATATATATATATATATATATATATATATATATATATATATATATATACATATATATATATATATATATATATATATATATATATATATATATATATATATATATATATATATATATATATATATATATATATATATATATATATATATATATATATATATATATATATATATATATATATAATATATATATATATATATATATATATATATATATATATATATATATATATATATATATATATATATATATATATATATATATATATATATATATATATATATATATATATATATATATATATATATATATATATATATATATATATACAGGTAGTCCCCGACTTACGAGCGAGTTCCGTCCCTAGGGGGCGCTCGTATGTCAAAAATTCGTAAGTAGGATCACATAGTAAAAAAAAAAAAAATAAATTTATTTTTTTTTTTTTAAATAAATGAATACATGTACAGTACTGGACAGTCACCAAGCACTTAGCCTATCCTAACACAGTTTTTAAAGATGAAGGAATAAGTTGAATTGTCTCCCTTTCACATAAAGGGAGCAAGCTCCCTATGGAGCCTGCAGGGAGGAGGGAGACAATTCAACTGACTCCTTCATCTTTAAAAACTGTGTTAGGATAGGCTAAGTGCTTGGTGACTGTACAGTACTGTACATTTATCTATTTATTAAAAATATACAGTATATACAGTATTTTTATTTTTTTATTGTTTTTTATTTATAAATAGATAAATGTACAGTACTGTACAGTCACCAAGCACTTAGCCTATCCTAACACAGTTTTTAAAGATGAAGGAGTCAGTTGAATTGTCTCCCTCCTCCCTGCAGGCTCCATAGGGAGCTTGCTCCCTTTATGTGAAAGGGAGACAATTCAACTTATTCCTTCATCTTTAAAAACTGTGTTAGGATAGGCTAAGTGCTTGGTGACTGTCCAGTACTGTACATGTATTCATTTATAAAAAAATTAAAAAAAAAAAAGTAAAAAAAAAAAATAATATATATATATATTTTTTTTAATGAGATACATGCTCTTAAGTCCGGGACCTCGTAAGTCAGAGCGCTCGTAAGTCGGGGACTACCTGTATATATATGCTCAATAAGATTTACCTAACTAAATAAAGGTTGAATGAATGAATATATAAATATGCCCCCAATGCCTCCTCCACGCCAACAGAATAGCCTCATATACATACCAATGGGTACAAAAATGCTAATTCAATTTGTCATTTGACAAACTCCCATGGGAACTATAGGTAGAATTGTCAAATGACAAAAACTTGGGTAGTGTTGGTGTTAAACTGGACCAACGGGTCCCTGTGAAAACCTGCCAACGCCTTTTAGGCCTCTTGGCGGCAACCATTCCCTATGTGCCACACGCTTTACTGAAAATGCAACCCATGCAGCTATGGCTAAACCAACGAATACAACCTGACCTGCCTAATCAGGCAGAGAAGGTTAGGATAGATTCAGAGTGCCTGGAGGCCCTGGAACCCTGGAGAGATTTGTCCATTTTCACGGAAGGGGTCTCATTGGGAAGGGTGTCATCTTGTGTGGTCATCACGACGGACGCCTCAAAAACAGGATGGGGGGCGATCTGTAGAAATAAGAACGCCCGCGGCCTTTGGAATGAACAGGAAGCAAGATTACATATCAACTTCCTGGAGTTGTTGGCCGTATTCCTGTCATTAAAATACTTCTTCAACAAAGGTCTGGTTGCTGAACAACATATCCTGATGAAATCAGATAATAGGACCACAGTGTCCTTCATCAACAGAGAGGGAGGGACAATGTCCCGGGCCCTCCTCGGACTAGCACAAAGGATGCTCACATGGTGTGCTCCAAGGATCTTGTCACTTAGGGCGACTCATGTCCCTGGTGAACTAAATTATGGAGCGGACGCCCTCTCAAGACAACCTCTTTTGGCATCAGAATGGAGCCTGAACCCACGGATTGTGGAACAGGTCTGGTCACGATTTGGGAAAGCCTCTGTGGACCTGTTCGCCTGCAGGGCTAGCTCACCTGTCACCTCTACTTCTCCTTGAGGGAAGCAGACACTCCCTTGGGTATGGATGCTCTGGCACATGATTGGCCTGTAGGGATGCTCTACTATGCCTTTTCACCTGTCCCTCTGATCGGGGCGACATTGGAATGGGTACGTCGGGGAGCGGGTACTTGGGTAGCAGATATGTGCGTTGAAATCTCCACAAAAAAGCAGGGAGTCAAACTTTGGCAGTAGTTCAGCCAGTAGTTCTGAAAACTCACTGAGAAAGTCCTTATTATATTGTGGTGGCCTATAAATGAGCTCACACAGGAGAGGTTTAGCAGATTCCATAACAAACAGCATAATTTCAAAGCTGTTGTAGTTTTTCTGAAGCAACAGGTGGCACTTGAACGCATCACTGAACACAACAGCCAGCCCCCCCCCCCTGTTCCAGACCCGCGCGGAGCGATCAGGTAGGAGCAGCCAGGTGGGAGGAGTTCAGAGAAGGAGCTGTTGTCCTGTGATTTTTGCGAGGTTTCAGTAATCACAAACAGATCCAGATGATGAGTTGAGATCAAATCACTTAATATAAAGGTTTTATTAGTGATCGACCGGGTGTTAAACAGTGCTACACATACTGGAACACAGCCAGTTATGTCACCCGCAGCTTGAGCGAGCGGGCGGAGGTTCTGTTTAACGCAGCCTCGGTTCTGGTTCTTCACCGGGGTACAAGATGGATACTGATCGCTGACGTCATGATTGACAGCAACCAGGCAGCGATGGCAATTAATCAATGAACGATGGACATCAAAGACGCTGAATTCAGGAGGTAAGTCAGCCGTAGCCGTACTGTGAGAGGAGAGATACTTTTTAAATCTCACCAGGACTCCCGCTCTTGTCCCACGTCTTTTGTGGCTCTTGTTGCGTGGCGACGTGCTGGCGTTACGGTGTATGAAGGCTGGAACAGACGCCAGGAAAGGTGGAGGTGGTGGAGGCTTAAAATGTCCATATTTGTCCGTAGTCGGTGCGTTGAGTAGCGAGTCTCGTATACTTAGAAGAGTTGAGCGATCATAGACAAGAAGCGAGGATGTATCGTCGATGAAAAAAAGGCAAAACACGAACAACAGTAAAAAGTACAGGAGAGCAGGTAGACGGCATACCATAAACAAAGGCGCCATCTTGTATGTTATTGCAAATTAAAATTAAAATTGGATCTTATTGCAAAATATGCCGAAGAATTAATTGTTAAAAGAAAAAAAGTGGAATAAATCATATGCAGGGTGAATCATCAATTACACAACAAAAAGAACTGGTGTTTTGTTGGGTAAACCTAGAAAAATTGTGAAAAATAGAGTTTTACATAATTCTCCTGAGTAAAACTTGTGTAAAACAAAAACAAATTATAACTGAAAGTTATGCACCACAACTCATGTCCCCTGAAGGAAGGGAACGAGGTGCAACATAGATGCTATGGGAAATTGCGCTCCGCGCGATTACCTGAAGGAATACAATCACGCCTTTACGACAAGGGCGTCAGTGACACGCCAGAGACCCCGCCCTCTGGGTACTTAAGGCGCTGACGCCTATCTTACTTTCTCTAAAATGCACTTCACCAAGCTTTCAGCATTGAAAGGGCCAAGTATGTTGCACCTCGTTCCCTTCCTTCAGGTAACATGAGTTATGGTGCATAACTTTCAGTTCCCTTATCAGTCAGTCACTTGGTGCAACATAGATGATATGGGAACGTAATTCATTCACGCCCTTGAAATGCTCAGTAAAATGCATCCTAGTGTGAACGTCTGCCTTAATTCAATAAGCATCTCAAGGTCGCTTTCTACTGTGTGTTAGAAAGGACAGCCTGAGTGACATCACACGTAGTAAGGTCCAAACTTTAATGCTTTGCAAACGTATTTGTAGAGCTCCAGTTCGCAGCCGCACAGATGTCTGCCACTGGTACACCCTTGAACAATGACCATTAGGTGGCCAAGCCCTGAGTGGAGTGGACACACACTCCAGAGGGCACCTGTTGACCTTTGCTACTGTACGCCCTTTTTATGGCCTCAGTCACCCAGTGTGAGAGGCGTTGTCTTGATAGGGCCCTACCAGTAGCTGATGCCGCAAAGCACACAAACAGTTGGTTTGTTTTCCTCCATTCAGCTGTTCTCTGCATGTAAGTGCTTAAAGCCCTCACGGGGCAGAGAGCCTTCAGCCTTTTCTGTTCCTGAATGAGGACAGGAGCAGGAGGAAAAGAAGAGAGATCAAAGTCCAGACTTCTGGGATTCAGAGTCAGGACCCTAGGGATAAACGCCGGATTGGGCCTTAGGGTGATCTTTGACCCGTCAGGGGCAGACCTGGTACACATTGGGTGCACGGACAAAGCATGGAGGTCACCCACACGTTTTGCCGAGCACAGTGCCAGAAGCAGAGCAGTCTTATAAGATAATAGATATATCTTAATATTGCTCAGTGGTTCGAATAGGGGGTCACAGAGAGCCCCCAAGACCAGAGTAAGATCCCATTCAGGGGTCAAGATCCTGCTGCGGGGTCTCTTTCTCAGCACGCCCTTCATAAATCTTATTATGAGCGGGTACGCGTCAGGCGTCCTGCTCTCCCAGTCCTCGTGACAAGTTGAAATAGCTGATAAAAACACCTTAATGGTTGAGAAAGATCGATTTTTCTCAAGCAGGTCTTGAAGAAAGGTGAGGAGCTGGACTAAGTCACATGAATAAGAAATAATATTTCTTTCCATGCACCAAGCTTCAAAAATACGCCATTTCCGGGCGTAGAGAGACTGTGTTGACATAGCTCGTGCATTTTGAATGGTATTTACCATGTTCTCGGGCAGGCCTGAGGCCACCAGTTTGTTACTCTCAGCCTCCAAGCTGAAATTTGCCACAGCTCTCAGCATAAGTGGCGAGGCTGTTCCTTCTAGTGATGTGGTGGGTTCCTGGAGAGGAGCAGGTGGCAGGGCCAGCTTCTCCTTGAGGGTCCTGATTTCTGTGGCCCTTTGAGGGTCAACCAGGTTAGGGAGAAGGCCCTCCTGCAGATGCACCTCCATACCTCTCTCATCAAGAGTGTTAGGAGGTAGAGGCAATCTGCTGACATTATTGGCCAAAAGTGGAACAGAATGCCTGTTTTTCCTGTTCTTGTGGGGAGTCATGGTTCGGAGTGGATGTAAGTTCTGGATACAAGCAGACCTCCTGACTCTAGCCCGCTTCGTAGTTGGGTCTGGATCACTATTCTCCGGTCTCATCAGTGCCTTGGGGCCTGATGAACTTCCGGGAGGCTGTGTTTCACCTGATGGAGGGGTCTCGTTTAATAGTAGAACTGATTCAGTGCAGTGAGCGTGTTCACACGCTGCAGGATCATTGCTTGAGCAGGGCGTGTCATCCACTGAGGATAAGTGGACAGTTTCAGCAGACGGATGTGAAACTGTCTGAGACAGTCCTCCGTGTTGAGCGGTTTTTTGTTTGGCTGGTGACAGAAAGTCCAGTCCCCTTCAATTAGAAGGAAGAGGAATCTGATTTAGCCCTGGTACCATTTCTGCTCTGCATTGAGTGTTTACACAAGCTGCAGTATCATCACCACTTCCTTTGTGAACGTGTGACACTGGTTTTGGCCTGTGGGCTTCTGTTGTAACCCCCCCGTCACTTACTGGAATCCAATAAACAGGAGCTGGCCCAGAAGATGGGCTGCTAGGTTCTGTCATCGCGCACCCCTGGAGCGCGGATGTGACACAGGATCGTTTGATTTGTGTATTGCTGACCTCGTGATTTAACACAGGATGGGGACTGGAACACGTGACCCCCTTCACCTATCTCTGTGAGGACCGATGGGCCTGTTTGCCGGCACCTCTGGCACTATCTGTTACAGACAGACCCAAGGCACCCAGCTGGGGTTTATTGATTAGACTAACACCCCGTGAGCCGTGAGGGAGGGGGGAATGATGGCCCCGCCCTTTATGTCGGCTGGAAGAACAAAGGGGGCTGTGCTGCTGATGTTACTGTGTTTTGTTTGTTGTGGTTTTTTTTTTTTGTCAAGAAACAGAGAGGGGCTGTTTTTTGAGCTTTATTCGTGCTTATGTGTAACGACATATTTGACTTTATGTCACTTACAACAGAAAAAACATGATTTGTGCGTAAAGTAAAGTCACCAGCTTTTTGTACCATGTTACAAACAAAGTCTGGACGTGAAATGATCATTTCCCGTACCGCGTGGACAGGTGATCGTGTAAAGTCAAGAAGAGGGCCTGGTTCATCAGGCCCATTTCTGTCTGGCGTCTCGGTTCGCCGAGGAGGCCCTGTGTCTGACCGCCTGGCGGGGAACAAATCTGTTCTTACTCCAGGCGTGTTCGGCCCGAGGCGGGTCCGGCAGTGGTCTCCGCTGGTGCTCGGCCTCTTATGCCGGCCGCTTTTGCGGTGGGACACATGTGGTCGAGTGGTGTTGAGGTTGCGGGGCTTTGCTCCAAACTGACTCCCTGGGAGGGGCAAAGGTTCTTCTGGGGATGCCTACCCGAAGAGCCTCAGCCTGTTTGCACCTCTGGTCCAGTCTGGTCTGAATTCAATCCAGAGCTTTTCCGAATAATCCCGTCGGCTCTATGGAGTGGTGCATAAAAGGAATTTTCTGTCCCTCAAGATTCAAGATTCAAGTTCCTTTATTATCCCAGAGGGGCAATTAGATTTGCAGTCAATAGGAGTGCACAGTTTCATACATACATATGCACTTACACACACATACACATATAAACACAAGACAATAAAACATTAAAATAACAGTGTTAAAATTAGTGTGCATTAAGAA
Source organism: Garcialebias charrua (assembly GCA_038048925.1). Lineage (NCBI taxonomy): Eukaryota > Metazoa > Chordata > Actinopteri > Cyprinodontiformes > Rivulidae > Garcialebias > Garcialebias charrua. The sequence continues at coordinate 24,005 of JBBPBX010029590.1, forward strand.
ACCTGATTGCTACTGGGATAAATGAGTTTTTAAATCTGTTCGTTCTACATTTGGGTTGTAGAAACCTGCGTCCAGATGGAAGCAACCTGAACTCGTCATGGAGTGGGTGATCAGGGTTTGCCAGAATCTGCCTGGCCTTGTTCACTGACCTCACCTTGTGTAGGTCTGCGAGGTTCCTTAGGTCTATGCCAGCAGTTTTGCTGCACATCCTGACAATCCCCGAGAGTTTGCTCTTGTTCTTACAGGTCAAAAGTCCAAACCAACAGATGAAGGAAAAGGTTAAAATAGACTCAATAAAACATGAATAAAACATTCTCATAAAAGTTGAATCAACATTAAAACCACAAAGCTTCCGATAAAAATACATCCTCTGGTGGGCCTTTTTGCAAAGTGCATTCACGTGAAGGTCAAAGGTCAATTTATCATCGAAAACAGTTCCCAGGTATTTATATTGTTGCACTACCTCCACAGCTTCACCGTCAATGACCACGGGAGCTGTTACTGAAGAATTTTTCCTGAAATCGATTATCATCTCCTTTGTTTTAGAAACATTTAGTTTTAAAAAGGAAGACTCACACCATGCTGTGAAGTCCCCAATCACAGGCCCGGGGTCTGGGTCATCACTGCTCAGAATGGACAGGATGACAGAGTCATCAGCAAACTTTACAATGTGACGCTGAGGGAAATGGCTGTGACAATCGTTTGTGTATAAAATAAATAAAAGAGGCGAAAGAACACAGCCCTGAGGGGAACCAGTAGAAGACAAAAGGACATCAGAGAGGACCCCATTAACTCTCCTCCGGGTGGTCAGTTAGAGTCATCCACAGATAGCGTTCTGCGATGACCACCTCATCCATGCCTCTGCCTTGAGCAACAGCTGATGTCCCCATCATATGGAGCACAAAGTCTGTTACCCTGCATGCTTCCTCCAGCAGGTCGGCGGCAGCCTATCTGTCCGTCGTTACCTGGAGCTCCTGCAATTTTTTAGCCAGGTAAGCCTGTATCATGGCGGACGCATTCATTGCGCGCGCCGCGAGGCCCTGAGCCCTATAGCATTTCTCGAGCAGAGAAGCCGAGGCTAGACAGGCTTTGCTGGGCAAAGTTGGCTTCGTCCCGGATGACCTGGGGGCCAGGTGAGACGCCAGTGTGTCCTCCATTTGTGGCACGTTGGCTATGCCCGTTGCATCCATCCCGTCCACGTCGAGGAACTGTGAGAGCGGCAGTAGCATGGGAGCCCTAGGTTGGGTCCAGGTGTAAGTCAGCTCTGTGAGGAAGTCCGGAAAGAAGAGTGTCCTTTGCCTCATGGTGGCCTGCTGATTTGAGTAAAAATAGTTTACTGCTAGCCTCGTGACCTGTTGACGAGGTGGAGGCTCTGGCCATGGGATCTGCAGTGCGTCCATTGCTCTGCGACACAAGTCGAACAGAGCAGGGATAGAAAAGTCAGTCTCCTGGAGCATAGGCACCGGGATGTGAGAGAGGTCTCCCCCCTGTTCGTCGTACTCAGGGTTGACGTCATCAGCAGAAAATTCACCTGAGGCTGAAATCGAGAGTTCGTCCTCATTCATCAATCCTCGAGTGTCGAAGTCGACTCTTAAGTCCCCGATAGGAGCTAGCGCGTCTTGGTTATCACCCCATTCGCCTTGGGCGCTATCCTCCAGAGCCATGTTCTCGAGCTCCGGGGTAGGAGTGAAAAGCTCAGTCGTGTCCGGGTCTGTTGGCGCCGTAGCAACGCCCATGGCTTTGGCGACGAAGTCCGCCCGGTGCCTCCTCACAGCCTCTAGCATCTGGCTGCAGTGCGGGCATGATTCGGGCGTATCCAGCGCCATGTTCGTGTGTAGCATTCCCAGGTAGACAGGACAGGCCTCATGGGTGTCCGTCGCCGAGAGGGAAAAACCGTATCCACTGGGGAAGGCGCGCGAGGTCGGGCTCGCCGTCCTACCAGTCTTTTTTGGAAGTCTTGTCTTTCGCTTTCCTTTCTCTGGAGGCATGTCCGAGATAAGGTGAGCGAGTCCTTCCAAAATCCTTTTTCTTTTTATTTGAGACGTCTCCTCCGTCGTGTCGCTTTTGCTGGCTAGCCTGCTACGAAATTAGCAGAAATAGCGATGTGACGCAGTTTAGCGCCGTCGAGCAAAGTAGTCTGCGGAGAGAGGAGAAGAAAAAACTTTGGGGTTAAGGTAAAGTGTGCCGGACAAGCTTTCGCTAGCCCGGTAGTACGTAGGAAGAATTCTCTGTACGCCCTATGTAGGGAGCAAGCTCACCTCTGGTCGAGCGATGAAGCACAGAGAAGTCCCGCAAAGAGAGTTGAGTTCAGGTTTAAGCTAGGTGAAGGGCAATAAGAGAAAGTAGGACGGGCGTCAGCGCCTTAAGTACCCAAAGGGCGGGGTCTCTGTCGTGACGCTGACGCCCCTGCCGTAAAGGCGTGATTGTATTCCTTCAGGTAATCACACGGAACGCAATTTCCCATAGCATCTATGTTGCACCGAGTGACTGACTGATAAGGGAACTACAGTATTTTGCAGGTGAGATTGTAGGGATGGCACCATCTAGTGGGTATCTCTTGTCTGTGCATTCTTGTGTCGCCTCATTTGTTTAGAGACTGATTTCTTCCTTGTGTTCCCAGGTGTTTGCAATTACGGCCTGTCTTGTCTGTGTGTATATATAGTCTGGCTGAGACTCTTGTCCTTTGTCGTGTCGTTGATGGGTATATCCTGTCCTGTCTGATCCTTCCAGTCTGTCCTGTTTCCTGTTCCCTGGTTTTATGAATTTGCTGCCACATCAGCCCTTTTTGATTTGTTATTATTAAAAGTATTTATTTTTGTAAATTCTAGTCTTGACTGTTGCCTGCAAAACTGGGTTCTGTCCTGCTATGACCTGCCTGAAACCCTGACAAGCATGGTGGTGCAACTGGTAGAGCTGCTGCCTCTCAGTGAGAAAGTTGCTGGTTCAAATCCCGGTCAGGGGGCCTTTCAGAATCAGAATGCCTTTATTGTCATCATACAATGAGACAATGACATACAATGAGATTGAGAGCCACTCCTTTTTTTAGTGCAAACCATGACAGAAAAAACGCACCTAAAGATCTAAAAAAGCTAAGTCTGGTCCTCTGGACATTCAAAAAACAAAACAAAACAAAGCAAAAAAACAACAACTGTAGAAACGTTTCGTCTTTCGTCCTAAAGACTTCCTCAGTCTGAGATGCTGTATTCAGCTCAGTCTGTTGTTCACATCCTTGATAGAGAGGAACGATGGTTTGAGAGAGGTGTAAAGGAGGCCATCTTTGTGAAAAGCAGCCATCCATCATTAAACAGAGGTGGAGGCCTCTGGGTTCAACTGTCCCCCTCTTACAATGCTGTTATTGCTAGTATCACTCAGCCCTCTGTGAATAGCAAACAACCATCAGGGTGCTAACAATACATCGTTAAAGCTCCACTGACATCATCTTTTGACTTTTCAAAAAATGGCACAACATATATAAATATTAAGATTGACCCCTGACCGTTTTTGCTAAAATAATGTTAAATGAATGAAAATTGACCCCCAAAACAGTTTAAAATTAGCGCCATTTTTTTAACACGATAAATAGGGATATCCCCGTCGCAGGATGATGACGTCATGTAAAGGAAGTTCTCTCCTGCGCAGCTTGAAAACAATGGAGGAGCTACAAACTCGATCCGTCCAATTTAGCCATTTAAAAGTTAATATTTTAGCGGATTGTCTGCAGAGAGGCCAAAGTTATTTCCAGTAAACAGCAGGTTATAATTTTTTTCAGCTCCTGCTGGTTTTTGGAGACTTTTCACTTCATGAGGTGAGCTCAGCTGCTGTGTGGAGTTACATGCATGTGGACGAGGCAGAAGTAATTCTACAACATGTACATCGTCTCCAGCCTCCACAGCACTGAAATGGTAATATATTAGTTAATGTTCCTAATAATTATTCAACATTAATTAATAGTTTAAAAAATTAGTCCCTTTTAAAATATCTGTTAAATATATTATTCTTTTATTTTATTTTGTTTGTGTTTTCAGGTTTCCAGGTCTCCAGTCCATCACCTGAGGCTCTTCCTGTTGAACCACAACCCAGACTTTCACATCACAGCAGGTAAGATTGCATCAACGAAAAGAATACTACTCAACAATATTCTTTGATGTAAATCTGTTGATTTTCTGTGGTTCTGATGAGGGAAGTGACAAAGTGGATGCAGCATTCAGCCCATAATGGACCCAGATGTCCCCTGCGTCCAGACCTACAACACCTGGACATCCATGAGCGTGGAGGAGCGAGGATTCACAGAAATGTCTTCACCTGAAGAGTGGACCGAGGTGGAGAACAAACCTTGATATTGTTAAACAACAGATGGAGACGTCTTCAGGATCTGTAGAACATCAGGACTGCTGCAGAAAGCTACGTTTGTGCATCAAGACATTAAAATATGCAGAAATACTACAACTGGCCAGAGCATTGAGATGAAAATGAATCAATGAATTTAATATTTTTTTCTGAGTGTTCAAATGAACATGTTGTTTGAAAAAAAAAAAAGGATAACAATGAACCAAGTGTTTCTGTAGTTATGTGTAAATAAAGTTACGGTAGTACACTATATTATCTGTTAGTGTTGAGTTATTCTTTGTGAGAATATTTGTGTTATTCTTTGTGAGAATATTTGTGTATCTGTTTTAATTTCATTCGTGCATCTACAACTCACAGCTCATACTTTAGTAAAAACAAAATTGGTGAATGTTGAAAGAAACATTTTATTAAAATAAAACCATCCCATATTATCAAATAAATGAAAACCTCTGGGGAAACATTAATATGAACAGATTATCAAAATAAATTGAGTTTAACACATATTAGCAAGTGTTGTTTGACTTCATCAGCTCTGTAAAAATGACTCCAACACCTCCTCGTCCACCCTCCTGTCCAGGTGTTGTAGGTCTGGACGCAGGGGACATCGGTCTAGTTTCTCCTCATCCTGCTGCTTGTACTTCTTCAGACTCCACCACCTCCTCGCTCCTCCACGCTCATGGATGTCCAGGTGTTGTAGGTCTGGACGCAGGGGACATCTGGGTCCATTATGGGCTGAATGCTGCATCCACTTTGTCACTTCCCTCATCAGAACCACAGAAAATCAACAGATTTACATCAAAGAATATTGTTGAGTAGTATTCTTTTCGTTGATGCAATCTTACCTGCTGTGATGTGAAAGTCTGGGTTGTGGTTCAACAGGAAGAGCCTCAGGTGATGGACTGGAGACCTGGAAACCTGAAAACACAAACAAAATAAAATAAAAGAATAATATATTTAACAGATATTTTAAAAGGGACTAATTTTTTAAACTATTAATTAATGTTGAATAATTATTAGGAACATTAACTAATATATTACCATTTCAGTGCTGTGGAGGCTGGAGACGATGTACATGTTGTAGAATTACTTCTGCCTCGTCCACATGCATGTAACTCCACACAGCAGCTGAGCTCACCTCATGAAGTGAAAAGTCTCCAAAAACCAGCAGGAGCTGAAAAAAATTATAACCTGCTGTTTACTGGAAATAACTTTGGCCTCTCTGCAGACAATCCGCTAAAATATTAACTTTTAAATGGCTAAATTGGACGGATCGAGTTTGTAGCTCCTCCATTGTTTTCAAGCTGCGCAGGAGAGAACTTCCTTTACATGACGTCATCATCCTGCGACGGGGATATCCCTATTTATCGTGTTAAAAAAATGGCGCTAATTTTAAACTGTTTTGGGGGTCAATTTTCATTCATTTAACATTATTTTAGCAAAAACGGTCAGGGGTCAATCTTAATATTTATATATGTTGTGCCATTTTTTGAAAAGTCAAAAGATGATGTCAGTGGAGCTTTAAGGACCCTGCAAAGCTCTGTGTATAGCCGTACGCGTGTCCGTGCGCGCGTACTGTACGCAGGCAGTTCACCCGCAATGCTCAGCGTTTGTTCTCGCGTTCATTCTCGCATTTTCAATCCAAATTCTTGACGTCATTTGAACGGCTGCAGCTCAGATTGTTTACCTATGGGACAAATTGAGGTTGCTGATGAGTCATTTGCTGACTCGCCTACTGAATTGATTGACAGGCCAGGTGGGGGGAAAAGGCGCGAGCTGGCAACTGCACCCGTAGTGGTGTTCTATGTTTATATGTTATTAAAAAGTTCTAAAAAAAATAAAATAAAAACAGGGAGTGCTGATCCTGCAGCCCACACAACAGACCAGAACACCAGTAAATCTGCAGAACCTCCGCAGCCACGCTGGACCTGAGTTTAATTCGCTCGTGACAAATTCATTCATTTCTCATCATTTCAGTCATGGAGTCAACGGAGGAGGAAGCGATCACTGCCTTTTGGCAAAAAAACAAAAAAAAAGGCCAGATCAGGGATGAAGAAGGGGAATTTAATACATTTGTGTCGCATACAAAACAGTCCGGCGCCGGGCAGTTTATTGTGCAACAACACGTTTGCTTACGCGGTCGTAAAATTTGAGCTTTGCACGTACATGCCCTGCGGTGCTATGCTTGTGCCTCTGCATACGGATGGCGTACAGCTGCGTACGGCCGTATGCAGAGCTATGCGGGGGGCCTTAAGATGCAATGGTTTTGATCAACGGATACTTACAGATTTAAACTATACATTGAATTTATAAATGTAAATTCAATGTATAGTTTAAATCTCTATCCATTGATCAAAGCCAACAAGAATTACAACTCATAGTCCCACAATCAAAAACAAAACTTAAAACGGGAAGTGACTGTGTTGATTTCCCATAATGCTTAGCGGTATAATAGTGTTCCAGGCTGCACCATGAGTGAGATGGGCATCTGTGATATAGACCTGCCTCTTGTGTGCTATTAAAGTTTGGGTGTTTCCTGTTGTGAGGCTCAGAGTGTCTTCATTGGGTTTAACTCTCACAATGTTAAGACAGTAGTCACAGAATATGGTGTAACACACGTGCTCTCCGTTCAAGAAATTCATTATTACAGCCTCATATAAAATCAATGATGATGATATCGGAACTGGATCGTATCGATCGATACCCAGAGTTAAGTATCGGGATCGGATCGGAAGTAAAAAAATATGGATCGGTGCATCCCTAATTTTGAGTGAAACCGCACCTTTCTCTCTGCGTTTCTGCTGATAATTCACACACCACCACTGACCCCTCCCTTTGAATCCGGAGGTTTCTGAACCCACCTTCCAGAGTGGAGGTTTTTTGATGACCCTGCGTTGATAACATAAACATCTCCCGCTGAGCCTTTGAGCACGCGCGGACAGACGGCATTTTTCTATCAACAACAATGGCGGCGGACACACCGCTTTCTGAACTACGACTGAATATATTTTGATTCTCATGGTTAATTAATCTACACCTGAATGTAGCTGCTGTCACTGACATCTGTGTTGGAAGAGACACAGTTGCATCCAGTTGTAATATTGCTGTTTATTGAACGAGGCAGGCGCAAACGTCACGCTGCACTGTAACGTACTAAATGTGCTACATAATAACAGTTTAACAATAATAACCAGTATTTATGTTAGCATGGGAGATATATTTTATTTATTTACAAATTTTATTCATTTTAAAGTACAACCCAAAACAATCCCACATATGAGACGAATACTGTACAGTATAAAATATAAAATGAAGGGCAGCAGAAGGAAGAAAAAAAATCTTATCATATATGCCCCCTCATTCAAACAATCAATTCAAACAATAATCAACTACAAGTAACAGAACAAAAAAGAACAACTCCCTATAATTATCGAACTACAATACAACACACGTTACACCATTTCCTATATATTTTTGCAATAATTCAGTTTTGATAATTTTCTTAAATGTAAACATTGATTTTGCATTTTTAACTTCATTCTTCAAACCATTCCACAATCCAATTCCCTTGATTGAGGTTGACCGACCCTTCAAACTGGTTCTATATTTTGGTTTTACAAATATCTCTGTTCCCTTGAGATTATAACAACTTTGTCGTTTAACAAAATGCATTTGGATATTCAAAGGTAGTTCATTATTATGAGCCCTATACATAACTGACAAAATATTATAATCCACTAAATCATGGAACTTCAATAATTCAAGTTGATAAAATTATGTGCTTGATTGTTGACAGTAATGTTTTTTAGTGATTATTCTTACAGCTCTTTTCTGAAGCACAAAAATAGGCTCTGTAATTGTTTTACATGCTTTCCCCCAGACATCAATACAATAAATTAAATGTAGAACAATAATTGTGTTATACAAAAAATAAAGAGCTTTATCATTTAACAAGTTCTTAACTTTGTATAATACTGCAATAGATTTAGCTATTTTTATCCTTACAGAATTTATGTGATGCTTCCACGTCAGTTTGTCATCAATGATAACACTCAAAAACTTCACCTCATTCACACAACAAATCTCAACACCATCAATCTCAAATGGAACATCAACAGTTTTATTTTTATTACTGAATATCATGGAATTAGTTTGATCTAAATTTAATGATAATTTATTAAGTTTAAACCAATCTTGTATTTTAACAAATTCTGTCTTCACCAACTCCAACATCTGTTCCATATCTTTACCCAAACATATACAGGTTATCTGAGCTAAATGAAGTAATCTGGACTCAAGTTACTTGATTTAACACTAGCACTACCACATGTGAGCCATTTGGATATTCTAACTATAGTTCCCATGGGAGTTAGTCAAATGGCTCATTGAATTAGCATTTTTGCAGCCATTGGTATGTATATGAGGCCATTCTGTTGGTGTGGATGAGGCCTTGGGGGCATATTTATACATCAGAGTCAGAGAGTCTTTATCGTCATTTGCACCACATGTAGTACATGTGATGAAAACGAGAGTATGTACACAGGATCGTGTATATAAATATATAAATATATATATATAGTATATATATAGTGTATATATATATAAATATATATATATATATACATACATGCACCCACATATATACAGTATATATATATATATATATATATATATATATATATATATATATATATATATATATATATATATATATATATATATATATATATATATATATATATATATATACAGTATATGTATATATATATATATATGTATATATGTATATATATATATAAATATAATATATATATTATGGGCGGCCGTGGTGTGGTGGTAATGGCAGTCATCCCCCGATCGGAAGGCTGGAGGTTCGAATCCCGGTTACTCACACCATGTGTCGTTGTGTCCCTGGGCAAGACACTTAACCCCGAGTTGCTCCCGATAGGACTGGAAGGCGCCTTGCATGGCAGTCACCGCTACCGGTGTATGAATGTGTGTATGAATGGGTGGATGGTTGGTATTGTAAAGCGCTTTGGGGTCCCTCACAGGGGGCTGGAAAGCGCTATATAAATAAGCTCCATTTACCATATATATGTATATATATATATATATATATATATATATATATATATATATATATATATATATATATATATATATATATATATATATATATATATATAGTCAGAGTCAGAGAGTCTTTATTGTCATTTGCACCGCATGTGGTACATGTGATGAAAACGAGATTATGTACACGAGGTCCCAGTTACATCCAACAACAAATGAAAGAGAAAAACAGTAATAACATCTAGAACTAACTAAGAAAAACATCAACTAGTAATACACTAAGCCTAATATAGTGGGAATAAACAGCAGCACGAACATGAGTTTGTATGAGCAGATGGTCACAGATGAACACAGATGAACACAGCAACAAGAAAACAGATCAGCATCAGTATGATGTGATATTTTGCAGTGTTTATTTTTTATTTTATTTTTATTTATTCATGAGTCTAACAGCCTCAGGGTAGAAGCTGTTCCTCAGTCTAGTGGTTCTACACTTGATGCTCCTCAACCTCCGTCCTGAGGGGAGTGGGGCAAAGAGTGAGTGTGCTGGATGAGTGAGGTCTTTCATGATGCAGGTGGCTCTTTTCCTGCATCTGGAGGTGTAAATGTCTGTGATTGTGGGGAGACTGACTCCAACAGACTTCTGTGCAGCCTTCACCACTCTCTGCAGAGCTTTCCTCTCTTCAACTGTGCAGCCTCCATGCCACACGTTGATGCTGGAGCACAGGATGCTCTCCACTGCACACCTGTAGAAGGAGGTGAGGACTGGGCTGCTCAGACCAGCTCGTCTCAGCCGTCTGAGGAAGTAGAGTCTCTGATGACCTTTCTTGATCAGGCTGGTGGTGTTGTTGCTCCAGCTGAGGTTATCATTCATGTGTACACCCAAGTATTTGTAGCTGGAGACCACTTCCACTGCAGACCCACCTATTTTCAGTGGGGCATGGGTGTGTTTGTTCCTTCTGAAGTCCACAATCATCTCCTTTGTCTTCTTCACATTCATGTGAAGATTGTTCTCTTTGCACCAGCTCTCCAGGTGTTCCACCTCCTGTCTGTAGCTGGACTCATCATTGTTTGTAATGCATCCCACCACCGCTGTATCATCTGCAAACTTAACAATATGACAGCCTGGAAGTGTGGCTGTACAATCATATGTGAGCAGAGTGAACAGAAGGGGGCTCAGCACACATCCCTGAGGAGAGCCAGTGCTGAGGGTTATGGTGGAGGAGGAGAAGTTGTGGATCTTCACGGACTGTGGTCTGTCTGTTAAGAAGTCTAGTACCCAGTTACAAATAGAGGGGCTTAGTCCAAGTGTAGATAGTTTGTCTATCAGAGTTTGGGGGATCATGGTGTTGAAGGCAGATGTGAAGTCCACAAAGAGCAGACGCACGTATGAGTCCTTCTGATCCAGGTGGGTGAGAGCAGTGTGGACCACGGAAGAAATGGCGTCCTCTGTTGATCGGTTCTCACGGTATGCGTATTGATGAGGGTCCTCATTGATGTTGACGGTTGCCTTGATGTGGGACATGACCAGTTTCTCAAAACATTTAGCGACTATCGGGGTGAGGGCCACCGGTCTATAGTCATTCAGACCAGTCACTGTGGAGCTCTTTGGGACTGGGATGATGGTCGCGGTCTTCAGGCAGGTGGGAACTGACTCCAGTGCAAGTGAGGTGGTGAAGATGTCAGCCAGCACCTCACAGAGCTGGTCCGCACATTCCTTCAGAACTTTCCCTGGGATGTTGTCTGGTCCGGTTGCTTTATGAGGATTAATCTTTCTGAGACTGCCTCTCACTTCTGCTGCGGACACCCTGAGATGCTCTTCATCTGGTGATGAGGTGAGTCTGGTGCTAGCAGGTCTGTTTGGATCATCAAAACGTGCATAAAACTTATTGAGGGCATCAGGCAGAGATGGGTCCCTGGGGCATTGTTTGTTTTTGCCTTTGTAATCTGTTATGCATTTAATACCCTTCCACATGCTCCGTGGGTCTTGTGAGGTGAACTGTCCCTCGATCCTCTGTGCATACGTGGCCTTGGCCTTCTTAATGCCATCCTTCAGTTCATTCCTGCTTTTCCTCAGCTCCACTTTATCTCCTGACTTGAATGCAGTGTCTCTGGCTGCTAACAAGGCGTGAACTTCTCTATTTAACCAGGGTTTCCGGTTTGGGTAGGATTTCACATATTTTTTTATGGATACATTCTCAGAGCATGTACTGATGTAACCCAGGACTGAGGAAGCATACAGTTCCATGTCCACTGAACTTCCATCAGTAGCTGCTTCCCTGAAAACAGACCAGTTTGTCCTCTCAAAACAGTCTCTCAACAAGGGGGAACTATCTTGAGGCCAGATTGTTATTTGTCTTTGTTCCG
>JBBPBX010029591.1:6370-35785 GCA_038048925.1 Garcialebias charrua
TGATACTGTTGATTTGAATGTTTTCCCTAATTGTCTTAACTGAAACAGTTTTATTTACAGTATAAAGAATCTCATGAAGTCATCACTTCTTATAGTTGTAGGGATACATGAATCAACAGAGAGAGGATTTTTCATTATTGAAAAGGAAGTTGTGTTATGTCATAATATTCAACAATAGAAATCGCACTTCCTGCAATATTCAGTGTGAATGCTTATTGCTGGAAACTTGCTGAAATGGAACTGAAATGGAATAACAAAATTAAAAAAATGAATTAAGAGAACAAAGCATAATACAAATTTGCTGAATTGTGTTTAAATAAGCAGAAATTAGCACAAAAATTATGAAATTAGCTTAAAAAAGGCTGAAATTAGCGTTAAAAAAGGGCTGAAAGTAGCTGAAAAGGTAGAAAGAGGTTTAAACTACCAGAAAGAAGTGGAGAGCACATTTTTGCTGAATTAGGCAGAAAAAGGTTGAAATGAGTGCAAAAAAATGTGGAAATAGCTGAAAAAGCTAATATTAGCATAAAACAGCTAAGTATAGCTGAAATAAGTTAGACTAGCAGAAATAAGCAGACAAAGGCACACCAAGCTGAAATTAGCAGAAATAAGTTAATTAGTCTGAAAGTAGCAGAGTAAATGCATTTACTGAGAAACTGAAGTTTTTGAAGCATGTTGGTGATTTCATCCTGTTGTGGAGAAAACTCTTCCACATGGTACAGAAAAGGAGGGACAACATTAACATTTTATTTCAAGACTGTACAGTACTGATGTGGATAAGTGTGTTTCTGAATCCTCTGAATTTCCAAATGTTGTCAGAAAGACACTGGACTTTATCAACATCTGACCAGTTAGTTTTTGGTTGAAGTCTCTGCTGAGTTCACTGTGGATGTGGAGCCGCGTTTAGTTTCAGATACATCACACAATATTTACACAGTGGCAGAATTTTGGCACAGAAGATTCAAGTTTGATTCAACATGCTGTACCTTCTGTGAATGTCCAGAAGAATCCCTAAATCATCTATTTTTTTCCTGTCCTTTTTCTTTTAAACTATGGAAAGACGTTAAAAATTGGTTGTCCCTTAAAACTGACAACATACCTGAGATAACAATCTCCCACGTATCATACTTTGTTGATGACCTTGATATTCAAATATCTGATGTGGTAAACATTGTTTTCTTGCTTGTTAAATATCATATACACTGTTGTAAATAGAGAGGTTCTACACCTTGTTTTGACTTTTTTCTCAACCAATTTAAACTGTATTATTCCTCACTGAAACATTTGAAATCTGGTTATGCAAAAAAAGTAAGGGCCAGTATCTCTAATCTGTTGTTGTTTTAAAATTAGCTCTTTTTTATTACTCATTTGCCTTACTGTTATGTATTTGTTAGGAATAATTTTACCCCCACTTTGTATTTTTCTTTTCTTTTTGATGTTACATTGTTCTTTGTATCTCAACGAGCCTTTGTACACTGTTTGTTTAAAGTGCGACTAAACCCAAAAGTAACTTTTTTTAGCTGATAAACTCCCTAGAATGTGTTTAAAATGTTATCTAGCACTATGGCTGTGTTTATTCTCACATAGTTGTGCATATCTGTGTAAATTGGCAATATTTGGCAATATTTGGTCTAAAAATGTGTTTACGGTAGTTCTATGGGTTGAACTGGTGGATTACACCTTAATTTTCTTATTTGTGCAAACGCTCATGTGCAGAGGTGTCAAGTAACGAAGTATAAATACTTCGTTACTTTACTTAAGTACAAATTTTAGTTATCTATACTTTAGTAAAGTAATTATTTTTCAGCCTACTTTATACTTCTACTTCTTACATTTTCACGCAATTACTGGTACTTTCTACTCCTTACTTTTTAAAAATAGCCTCGTTACTTTTCTTTCATTTTGCCGTTTTTTTTGTAGAATATAGATATTCACGCAGGACTTTCCAAAAATTGAACATAAATATCCGCATCAGCAGCCGTCGTCACTCACCAGTGTTGCCAGATTGGGCGGTTCACCGCGATTTTCCTTCTGACTTTTGCGGGTAAAGAGTGCTTTGGGTGGGTGGGACTCTATCTGGCAACACCGGTCACACCGGTGTTTACACGCGTGTCTTTACATTCGGGGCAGCGTCGGCAGCGCCGGGACCCTCCATCAATGTAGAGGCGTCTGCGGCACCGGGACCCTCCATCAGTAGTTGGGGCGTCTTCTATAGCAACTTCATCCGGCGAAGCCATGCTGTCCGTGACGCTGACTTGCTAGGGGCTCTGCTAGCGCTAGCATTAGCGTCTCGCGAGACAACGTTACCTCTCAACGAGAGATATCGCGGGAGTTTAATATCGCGAGATCTCGTACAACGAGATCTCGTTACATGCCTAATATTGAGGTAAGCTGAAAGTTTTTGTTTTTTTTATCAGTTGATTACTGACTTCTAGTGACCTAGTAACATACTAATGTTGTATAATAAATATAAACGTGAAAGACAACAAAACCAGGAGAACCCTTGACCAATTTGTTCTGCACCGGGCAACACCAGAGGCAGATATGGTATGTAAAAAAAAAAAACTGCCATCAGTTATGTCCAGAAGTGGTTTGACTTCTCAGAGGAAAACTGGCTCTTTCACCTTCAGCCCCTCTCTCTGGCATCTGGAAAAATATCCTTTGAGGAAGTGGAGAAGATCACTGAAAGTCTTCACCTGGTTGGCAGGTAAAAATTCAATAATTTCCAGTGTAGTGGTGAACCATGTTTAATTATTGATAGTTATAAACAAAAGTGTACAATTGACACGTACAAATAAATACATAATTGTGAATTTACTTTACACTATGCAAACATACAACCTTGTCCATCTTTAAAAAAACACAGTTCATATAGGTAAATTAATAAATACATTTCAAAATGTAGTTTAAATACAATGCTAAATTATAAATATAAACAATACACGTTTTTCCATTTATTTATCACTACATAACCTAGGCTATGTATCACTAATGAACTTTAACACCTTTTGGCAGGCTGAACATGTCTATGGATGAGCTGTATGAGGAATGTGTGACTGCAAACAGCCTGATAGACCACCTCACCACCTCACCTCAGGAGAAAGAAAGGTGGCAGTCCCAGGGAACAGCAGAGAAGTGGATGCAAGTTCTTCAGGCAGCTGACCTCCCCAACATCCAGGCTGTTGTATCCTTTGTCCTCAGCATCCCATCTTCCACTGGGTTTGTGGAAAGGATTTTCTCTTTCATGAAAAGTAAGTGGACTGATGTGCGAAACAAATGTTCTACTGAACTAATTAGAAGTGAGCTCATTGTCAGTCTAAATTATGAAATGTCTTGCTCAGAGTTTTACTCTTTGGCACTGAAAAACAGAGCACTCCTTGCTGCAGCTCGATCTCAGCAGAAAAACAAATGGAAAAAATAGGTTGACTCCATAATGTAACGTTCCACTGTTTAGTTTACAAGTTTTTTATTTTTACTACAAGTGGAAAGCCATGGCCTTTGAGGCACAATGTGTTTATGTTTACAGATTTACTACAAACTTTATTTGCACGTTGCACTAAATGCACTATTACAGAATGTTCGTATTGATTTTTTGTTATTTAATACTGTTTTAAGTTATTAAGCAGGACAGAGGTCTGTTTAAGAAAGATACATAATTCTGTTTTAAGTTATTAAGCAGGACAGAGGTCTGTTTAAGAAAGATACATAATTCTGTTTTAAGTTATTAAAGGGGACCACAGATTCAAAATTCACTTTTTAATGTTTTTTTACTCAACTTTGGGTATTTACTTCATAAAAAAACAGTCCAAAGGCCAAAAAAATGCACCCAGTGGTTTATTTACTCTAAGTAGATTTATTTAATTGTGATAAGATAGGTTTCGGTTTGAAATCATCGCGCCTGTGACGTCACAGGCGCGAGGACAACCCACACCAACCTGAGTCCAGCCCCGTCACCTAGCAACCCCTGGTTAGGCTCAACCCACTCCAGTTTAAAAGAGTTGACGGTTGTTTTTCCTGATTTCATGGCTAAAAATGTCACAGAGTCTAGCCAGCTAACTCTCTGACCCTCCTGGCCCAGATTATGGATTTAAAATTGATAGTTTTCAGATGGGAACAGATGCGCATGTTTCTGTGTGTGTGTGTTGGTTTATGTGTCATTAGCAGGACCGCAACCATTTACAATCCCGTGTGTGCGCGTGTTTGTGTGTCCTCACATACAGGTTCAGCCAAGATCACTTGAGCTCCTATTTAATTCCATCAGAGCGTCAGGTAGTGTTGATAAAAAGAAAGCCCGCTGTGAGTGTGTGTGTGTATGTGTGTGTGTGTGCCGGCCCGCACGTGCTCCTCGGAGGGACTCAGATAAAAAAGCCCCCGCTGTGCGTGCGTGTGTGTGTGTGTGTGTGTGTGTGTGTGTGTGTGTGCTTTGCTCCCTCCAAGCTGCGCGCACAGGGAGAAGGAGGGAGCATAGATATAATAAACACTAGATAAGCTGAGGCGGAGTCTCCGGCGTCGTCACGTGGCAGCCATCTTGCGACAGACAGCAACATTAGCTGCAGCTGTTGAAACTGAATGGAGGTGAGGGGTTTACACAAACAAAAATACTCTTAACTCGCTGTAATCTTGACGGATTTACAAACGGTTTATCTTTTTAAAAACGTTATTAACGTGGCTATGATTTCTTTGGTAGTCAGACAGCACTTTTGTCTTTTTTAAAACGTTTTATTCATGTTTTGGGTGTCACACTCATCGAGAATCTAGAATCTGTTTTTATTACACCAATAACTATTTTATTACAAACTACTGTAAATGACTATCTTGATCATGATTGTATTTATTAGCATACTATTAACAAGAGCCTTTGATTAAGGGCTAGCTAGTACAGTATTCCAAATATTTCCCCAGCATTCTTAGATCACTAGGAGCTCTTTGTTTTTAACTGAACTAAAGCTGCACATGATTTCCAAGCGGTTTGGTATGTTCAACACTAATTACTGCTTTGTGTTTTACAGAAATACTCTTTGACAAGATGCCTGACTTTTGTGCAGCCTATGGATGCTCCAATAGGCGTAACATCAAAACAAGAAACCTTGGGATCACATTTCACAAGTAAGACTCTGTGACAGTATTATTACTTTAATTAGAATAATCATAGTTATATTTTGGATCAGTGCACATTATTGGTCATGCTACACACCAAAATGTGAGATAATATTATTGACATAATATTATACATAATATATATTTACATAATAATGACATAATATATATTTACAGCACTTTGGTTGACCTTGTTGTTGTTTTAAGTGCTCTATAAATAAAATGGTATGGTATGGTATACGGCTTGTAAAAGTATCTTTATATAAATTATGATGTATGATTTAGTGTTTCTTTTGGACACAATTTTTAATAGCTGTTTTATTGTACCAAAAGTAAATGCAAGCACACCAAAAGTATGATATATGTGTATAATTGTCATTACTATAATTCAAAGGTAAAGAAAGGAAGTGTGGAAAATAATGACCATCTTCTTCATGTTTTTAAGGTTTCCCAAAACCAGAGAGAGGAGGCGGCAGTGGGAAGTTGCCCTGAGAAGAGAGGGTTTTGTTGCCCTGGACAGGACACTGCTCTGCAGTGATCACTTCAGTTCTGAGGACTTCGATCGGACAGGGCAGACTGTTAGATTAAAAGATAGTGTTGTTCCAACACTTTTCAATTTTCCATCGCATCTTCAAAAGGTATGTATCATCGACCTACAAGATTTCAAGATGTATAAGATTGATATGTCTATAAACTACTGTATATATAAATATGTGGTTAAATGTCACAGTTTAGTATTTCTTTCTGCAAATTTAGCAATAAACAATGTGTTGTTCTTTACATAGCACATTTTAGACACTCTACTTTTGTTTATTTTAGCTTGTAAAAACAAGAGGCTCAAACACCTCTAGAAGAATAGAAGACAACCTGGCAATGGACCTGTCTCAGGATAAAGCTCAGTCTGATGTTGTGAGTATTAATTGATTCACACAATTGATAAGTGAATAATTATTTTTTTTTAAACTGTTAAATTCCACATTAATATTATTTATATATTTGTATATTTTTGCAAAGCAACTGGAAGCCACTGCAAAGAGGCGAAAGTGCTGCAAGCGGCAGGCCACTGACCACCCGTATTCACTGCCTCCTTGCCCCAAGGCTATATATGCCAAACTTAATGAAGCCTCAGCTAGAGTGAGGAAATTGCAGAGGGAGAAATCGAATGCCTTGGCAAGAGAAAGGAGGGCCAAGAAAAGCATGCTGTCTCTTCTAGAGGAACTGAAGGAGAAAAATCTCATCAATGAAGAGCTAAAAGACAAGCTTGAATGCTACTCGGGTAAATTAAAAATATTACATTGAATACATAGTATATAGGGTATTTTATGTTCTTTGGTGAAATGACACCCACTAAATCACTCTTAACTGTTTTTCAGATCTTCCAGTTCAACTGTTGTCGAGGCAGGGCAGCAAGTACACCAAGGCCCAGAGAGAGTTTGCCCTTACGCTCCATTTGCATGGGCCAAAGGCATATCACTATCTGAGAGACACTCTGCATATTTGCCTCCCACATCCGAGATCATTGCAAAGGTATTCTTCATTATGTTTGACTGTAAACTAAATCACTTGGAGAAACTTAAGCGCTACATATTGTGTTACCATGAATTGTAGAACTTGCTGAAAAAGGCTTACATTTTTAACTTTTTAGTGCAATGGCATCTATTTTTGGGATGCCAAGTGTTTTCAGTAGGGATGCTTAGTGTTTAAATGATTGTATGGTTAAATTTTTACTTTTTTATTTTACTAAGGTGGCTGAGCTCTGTTGATGCCAAACCTGGTCTAAATAAAATGATGTTGGACATGCTGGAGCAACGTCGCAAAGCAGATGAGGCCAAATACGGATGTGTCTCTTTGATGCTGGATGCCATGGCCATCAAAAAGCATGTTCAATATGATCCTCAGACACAAACAATGTCTGGATTTGTGGACATGGGAGATCGGATAAATGAAGCTGACATTGCCTCTGAGGCTCTGGTGTTCATGGTGGTTGGGCTTCAAGGTTATTGGAAAGCTCCGATTGCATATTATCTGACCAAGTCCCTAACACCAGAGACACAGAAAGTGTTGGTAGAGCATGCATTAGAAGAGCTTCATCATCGCCAGATATTTAAGGATGCCCAATGTGCCTTACTGCATATGCCATTCTATAACAACATGAACTACTACCTCATGCATATACTGTGTACATTAACTGATATGCTGCTTTGCCACTTTGCAAATGTCAATGCTAGAACCTTTAGTTTATTTTATAGTTATACTTTTTATACTTTTTTACTTTTTGTACTAGTATGCAAAAACTCAGAACAGTATTATGTTCATTAAATGTTTAGTGCTTTAGTTTTTAGAGTTGGTGTAAATTTTCATACTCTTATACCACTATGCAAAAACTCAGGACAGTGTTAAAGTTTTACTATTTTATGCTTATGTCTATTATTATATGTTTCAGTGTTTTAATGTTTAAATAGTTACTGTTGCACCGAGGGAGTGAGAGTCTTGTCACACTATCAGATGTCACACTATCAGATGTTTATTTTTGTTTATTTGTTTGTTTATTTATATTTCTCAATTATTAAATCTTTTCATGTATCTAAAAAGAATAAACTACACATATTGACCAAGGTTGGTGTAATAATGTATTTAATATTACATAATATTTAAATGTGTAGGGAAAAAAATTGGCATAAATTAATTTCATATCACCAATAATAATACTATTTATGATGAAATAGTATTAAATATTTATTAGCATTGTAACATATGTCAGTTAATTTCGCTGGAAATAAACATGTATTTAGAAATAGATGTAAATATAATCTTATTGTGTATACTGCTAGTGCAATACAGTGTCTACATAACGTTATTTTCATGTGAACGTCCATCTTAAGTATACCATATTATAACAACATCTCTCACATTTATAACAAACCAAACCGTTTTAAAATCGGATGGAAATTAAGCAAGTTATGGTTATTTTAATAGTGAATGCACCATTCACATTCATGTTAAGAGTGGGCGTTCTGTCTGTCCCAAGATGGCCGCCGTCTGACGATGTCGGTCTCCATTGGCCAACAGCGGGGCTGTCTTATCTAGTGTTTATTATATCTATGGGAGGGAGAGTCAGAGGGAGAAACGTGCAATAACGTGAACTAACTAACAAAACAGTCCGGCGCCGGGGAAGTTTATGGTCAGACACCACGCAAGCGTCCGCGGTCGTAAAAAAAAGCTTTGCGCGTACATGCCCTGAGGGGCTACGCGGGGCTACGCTTTTGCCTTGACGTACGTACGTGGCGTATAGGCGTACTCCATGTACGCTCAGGTATATTTCGCCTTAGCCTTTTGTGCGCAGATGCCGCAATGCATTGTGGGACATTAGGATTTGAAACATTCTAACATAATAAAATCAGACAGTCTGTGTGAACCTTTATGTAAACGGCTTGTTTTGAAAAGGAGAACGTGAAGAGTTTGAGCTCCGCGTTTTTCTGTCTGTTTGATGGTTCCCGTAAGTCAAAAGAGCAAGAGAGTGAAACAGTTCCCTGTGAGCGAGCTGTACACCTCATACTTATCTGGTAAGGGGGATACTTTGATCATTAAGGTGGATCACCCAGGGAGGTTCAGCCATTGTACACTGGTGGAACTGATATCGTTGTGAATTCCCCAAATGCGGGAATCTCAACTGCACAATTTGTGGTAGTGGGGGACCGCGTTCGCGCTCTCCCCCTGATCAAATGTCAAAGAAAATCATTCTCTTAAAATCAAAAAAGGCGTTCGACTGAGAATCTTCACCAGAACATTCTCTTAAAAGTCAAAAGTTACTGTAATAATTCTGATCATTCTAAAAAAGCAAAGTCTGGTCCTCTGGACGTTGTAAAAACATTACGAAGCATAAAATTTATAGACACGTTTCGTCTGAAACACTTCCTCAGTCTAAGCTGATGTATTCAGCTCATGCTGGACCCCTGTCGGGCGGCTGAAGTGGCTGGTTTACATTCAAAGTCTATGTGGAGACGAGTCGAGGCACGGCGAACCGTGAAGTGGCGCTTTTTGAGTGATTGAAGCGGCGCGCCGGCACACGGCAGTTCCTTTCCACGCACGCGCGCGTCCAAAGCAACCTACGCGTCAAGCTGCCAACGTCATAAAATTCGATCTCTGGTGGCTCGACGTGTCCAGCAAACAGTCGGGAGAGCCTCTGCTATGTGATGACACAACAACAACAGGACTTTTTTTGGACTTTTTAAACTTACCCGATGGAGCCTCCATGAATTGGAACCAAACTCCGGTAAGAATCTTGGCATTTTAAACAGTTGCTGCTGTCCGCTCAGCGTACAATCACCCCAAACATAAAAAAAACGTTTTAATCTCAACAAAGACTGTCTGAGCTGCAGTTCGCCTCGTAGAAAACCCACTCCAGTAGGAAGGGGGGTCACGTGTTGCTGATTTTATCTGCCAGCAGCATGAAAACACAACAACTGATGACCCTCTGCCTCCCCCTAGTGCGCGTCATCAGACGCGTCCCAGTGGGTACCTGGCATCAGTGACAGGCAGCCAAAAGGGGGCGGCAGGAGCGTTCTGACAAGTTTGGTGGGGACCAGGCATCAGTCTTATGCCGGTTACCCACTGGACCCGTGTCGGGCGGCGGAAGCGGACGGTTTACATGCAAAGTCTATGTGGAGACACGCAGCAGTTCCTTTCCACGCACGCGCGCGTCTGAAGCAACCTAGGCATTGAGCAGCGTCGGATCGAAAAGTTTTTGTTTTGCGGCTCGACGTTGCTCGACGTGTCCAGCAAACAGTCGGGAGAGCCTCTGCTATGTGATTACACAACGACAACGGGACTTTTTTTGGACTTTTTAAACTTACCCGATCGAGCCTCCATGAATTGGAACCAAACTCCGGTAAGAAACGTGGCATTTTTACAGTTGCTGCTGTCCGCTCCAGTGTAGGATCACCCCAAACATAAAAAAAAAAAACGTTTTAATCTCAACAAAGACTGTCGGAGCTGCAGTTCGGCTCATAGAAAACCCACAACACACACAACTGACCCGGAAAACGAGCTAGACCCCCTCCCCTCTACCTCCCCCCAGTGCGTGTCATCAGACGGTCTTCAGTGGCTTTGTGGGAAAGTGACAAGCGGCCAAAAGGGGGCGGCAGGAGCGTTCTGAAAGTCCCGGTGGGTACCCGGCATTACAAATAGCACCCTCTCACAGTGTTACTCAACCAGTTGGCTGATGACAGCCTGAAACCAGCTGCTCACATGATCAAGGAGGACCATCAGCCTAACGATGGATCGTTAGCACCTGATGGTTGTTTGCTATTCACAGAGGGCTGAGTGATACTAGCAATAACAGCATTGTAGGAGGGGGACAGTTGAACCCGGAGGCCTCCACCCCTGTTTAATGATGGACGGTTTCTTTTCACAAAGATGGGCTCCTTTACTCCTCTCTCAAACCATTGTTCCAGTGTTGCCAGATCTTGCGACAGAAAAAAGCGACAAGACCCATGAAAACAAGCACAAAACAAGGGACTCGCACTTTCAAAACAAGCCCAACTGGCAACCCACCCCATTGTGTAAAACAAAGGCCATTTGTATAAACAAACATTTAATATGGCATTACATATAAACAGCAAAATCATACTAAACACTTTGAAGAACATATCCACTCTAAAAAATAAAAATACATTTTGCATATTCATGCAAATTAATCCCATTAAGCCTCTGGGACTCGATCATTTACGAGAGAGACCTGAATTTTAGACGAAGAGTGATGACAACAATGGACAAGGACAACAGACAATCATAAAGGATGCGTACAAATTAAAAATTAAAATTAAACAGCAAACCCATAGTAAGCTAAGTCAACAAAAAACTTCATTTAATCTCTATCCTGAATCATGTTTTAGGTGTGCGCTCTTTCTCCCATTCTTTATTATATTTTTGCCCATATTTCCTCCACTTATTGGAGCTCATTTTAGCTTGGTCTTGTCACTCTAGACAAAGAATAAAGAACAAAGAATAACAAGCCCAAACAAGCGACTTTACATTCTGAACAAGCCCAAGAAACCGTAACAAGCGACTCACCAAATTTAGAAGCGGCTGCAGAAAATAACAAGCCCAAAGTAGCTTGAAATAAGCGGACTTCGCAACTATGCATTGTTCCTCTCTATCAAGGATGTGAACATCTTCATTCCTGAAAGAGTGACCGCTGGCCTGGAGATGAGTGAAGACTGCAGAGTCCTGACCTGATGATGTTGATCTTCTGTGCTGGGCCATCCTTTTGGCGCAGTGGATGTTTAGTTTCCCCGATAAGACTGATCACAGTCCTCCTGACACTGAACAGCATACACAATATTACTCTGTTTGTGTTTGGGGACTGGATCTTTGGGATGAACCAGTCTTTGCCGTAATGTATTTTGGGGTTTAAAAGCCACTGGGACGTTGTGTTTAGAAAATAAATGTCTCTGAGACTCCCGCAACATACGGAATGACCACTGCTCTGGGTCTTCTTTTCACCTGATGGCTAGCTGGAGTCCTGTTTGGGTTTCTTCTCTGCTTTCAGGAATGCTCAGTTAGGATATCCACATTTCTCTAGAGCCTGTTTTGTGTTAGCCTGGTTAAAACCAGACCCTTGTCCTTCACTTTGCTTCGTACTAGGGTCTGGGACTTCTCCATTGAGAAACGATTCTTGCTGGAGGCGTGGCCTCTGCCTGAGGAACAAAACCATTGGATCTTAGAAACATTTTGAACAGGGAAAAGCATCTGCTCCCTCCCCTGCTCCCTCCCCTCAGAGCCATATATTGTTGTATAACACAATCATTGTTCCACACTTAATCTATTGTATTGATGTTTGGGGGAATGCGTGTAAAACAATCACAAAGCCTATTTTTGTATTACAGAAAAGAGCTGTAAGAATTATCACTAGAAAGCATTACCGTCATCCATCAAGTACATTATTTTATCAACTAAAATTACTGAAGTTCCATGATTTGGTAGACTATAATATCTTATCAGTTATGTATAGAGCTCAAAATAATGCATTACCTTTAAATATCCAAATGCACTTTGTTAAAAGACAAAGTTGTTATAATCTTAAGGGAACAGAGTTGTTTGTAAAACCACAATTCAGAACCAGTTTGAAGGGACGTTCTACCTCAATCCAGGGAATTAGATTATGGAATGGCTTGGAGAATGTAGTTAAAAATGCCAAGTCAATGTTTACATTTAAAAAAATGATCAAAACAAATATGTTAAAAAAATATATGTGAAATAACGTAATGTGTATTGCATTAGTTAGAAAATTAGAAAGTGTTAGTCATTTTGTACTGTATTAGTATTAGTTAGAAAACTAGAAAGAGTTAGTCATTTTGTACTGTATTAGTATTAGTTAGAAAATTAGAAAGAGTTAGTCATTTTGTACTGTTGGTTGAAGAATATTATTGTTTAACCTGATTGTTGGAAAAAGTTGGTTGAAGATTATTATTGTTTACATGGTTTGACTACTGTTGTTTAATCTGATTGTTGGAGATAAGGGGCAGATATAATAAGATTTATTCTTCTTTCTGCCACCTTTCATTTTTTTACATTTTGTACACTATCATTATGAGATTGCCTTGTATTGTTTCTTTTGTAAAAAAATGAACAAATTTAATAAACATAAACATAAACATAAACATAAACATATATGGCTGCTCCCCCGTGGTCTGTTCTGCTCCGCCTCCTGCTTTTTCTCTCGCTGCCTGCATATTCTGTGTTATTATTAAAACGTTTTTAAAAAATAAAATAAAACCATGGATTGCTGGTCCAGCACACCAGAAAACCAGAAAATCTGATGGCACTCGGGCAGCAACGTAAAACCCGATTTTAATTCTCTCGTGACAGCCTGAGGCATTTCCTCGTAGCGGAGGGAGAGTTTGAGGAGGAGGAGGGAGGAGGGAGCGATCACTTGACTTTTGGCCAAAAAACAAAAGAAAACTCCAGATAAGGGATTAAGAAGGGGAAATTAATACATTTATATCACATATAAAACAGTCCTGCATCGCTTTGCATCGCTTTGAATGAGAACATGCAGCTGCTCGCTGGCTGCGCTGGGACAGGTGGGGGCGTGGGTTAGGGGCCAAAACTCCGCCCCTTCTGTTCTCTGATTGGTCCGGTCAAAAATCTACCGGAGAAATCGTTGTCTATGGGAGAAGTCCCAGACTGAGCAGTGAAGGGAAATGAGAATTGAGCGGAGCTGCGTATGGCGAGGGCCAGGCTAGTTTTGTGTGTGATTTCTCCTTCTGTCTGGCTCCTGAGTTAGTGGGGACGCTGTCTGCTCTGTGATACAGAGTCCTGATGACTCCTAACTTGTGCTCCAGCGGGTGATGGGAGTCAAACTGTAAATACTGGTCTGTGTGAGTGGGTTTGCGGTACACCTCAGTTTGCAAATTTCCTCTATCAGAAACTGAGACCTCACAGTCCAAGAAAGCCAACCTGCCATTTTTTACATCTTCTCGTGTGAACTTGATATATTTATCCACAGAGTTGATGTGATCAGTGAAATGTTGGACTTCCTGAGATTTAATTTTAACCCAGGTGTCGTCAACATACCTGAACCAATGACTTGGTGGTCTCCCTGAAAAGGACGTCAAGGCTCTCTTTTCTACCTCCTCCATGTACAGG
Source organism: Garcialebias charrua (assembly GCA_038048925.1). Classification (NCBI taxonomy): domain Eukaryota; kingdom Metazoa; phylum Chordata; class Actinopteri; order Cyprinodontiformes; family Rivulidae; genus Garcialebias; species Garcialebias charrua. The sequence goes on from JBBPBX010029591.1 coordinate 20,114, forward strand.
TTGGCAACAATAGGAGAAACTGGAGACCCCATAGCACACCCATGTTTCTGCCTATAATATTGCTCCCCATATGTGAAGTAGGTTGACTGCAGGCACAGTTTCAAGAGTTGACACAGTTGCTCTGTGGAAAGTGTGGTCCTGCTGTTCAGAGTGGTGTCTGATTTTAACCTTAAACAGACCACCTCTACTGCCTCATCAACAGGAATGCACGTAAAGAGTGATGTGACATCAAAAGAGACCATTGTTTCATCAGTCTCCATGATGACATCCCTCACCTTATCCACAAAGTCCATGGTGTTCTGTATGTGGTGTTCTGAGCTGCCAACTAAAGGGATGAGTACAGATGCCAGATATTTGGAAACATTGTAAGTGACCGAGTTAATCATGCTAACAATTGGTCTTAAAGGTACACCTTGTTTGTGGATTTTGGGTAAACCATACAGACTTGGCGTGGCCTCCCCTGGGTACAGTCTGTGGTACAGAATACAGTACTGTCAATAGCCTTGTCCTGCTTCAAAATTATCTTGGAAACAACACCAGGAGCTGCAGTTACTTCGGTTCGAGTCTTGGCACACGTCTGGAGACGCTGAGAATGGTAAACGAACTGACCAAACTGGACCGAGGGAGATTGACCATCTTCACGAGGTAACAAGTCGTCATATGCTTTACCAAGGGTACCAACGTGTAGACGAGATCGGCCGGAGAGCTGCCATGTTTCTGGTTAAAACACTTCAAGATAATAACTCTCCTCATCCTCCATCTTCTCTTCCTCCTCCATTTTTTCTTCACTGAAACTTTCTTACTTTAATTAACTAAACTTTAAGTTATTGTGCCAGCAGAGATATAAGTTATTAACACCCATAACTTGTTCTGTTGTTCCTATGAAATTACGGACGCGTGTTTCATCTATGCTGAAGTTAATGATAGGAAAAATGATCAACCAATCATGTACATAATGTATGATGTAATTTATTGATTATGTTAAATAAATGGACCAGTCCTGCTGTTCCAACATAAGTTTGACGTTTCCGGTGAATTACATCTGCTCAAAGTATAGAATTATTTGATATTAAGCTGAAAAAGAGAGAACTCGTTTAATTAATGATGTATTTTTGTGTCAGTCTAAACCCTGCCAATTTATACATCTAAAATATAGGTAAGTCATTAAACTGACCTCATCCTATATTATTACACTAGCTGGAGATTTCTTAATGCAGCCTTCGTTGTGATACACCTTCATAAAGATGTAAGAAACAGTGTAAGCATCACACACAAAAATACACCAATCTTTTATCCTTCTCATCAGTGCAAGGAAACTTACAAGAAGTCGTCTGTATTCTGCTTAAGCTCTACTCGTCATTACTTGCGCGCGCTTATATTGTTTTTACCGCTGAATAAACATCAGCCTGTCTGTCGCTTTCAACCACACCTGAACGTAACATCCGCCTTGACGTAACATGCGTGGAAGGGGGTCGTGAAGGGACAATTTACCTACCATTTGTATTAATTTTTGCTTTCACTCGGACAGAAAAACAAGCCCAAATAAGCGACTTAACATTCAAAACAACCCACGACTCAACAATTTTTTAAAGCGATTGCAGAAAAAAACACGCCCAAAGTCACATATAAGAAGCGGACTTGTCAACTATGGCTAAGATGGTCTCTTTGGCACGCCCCCCTCCTCCGGTGCCGGCCCTCTCTCTCATTGACAGTCATGTCAAACTGGTTCAAAACCAACAAAGTCCATGCTTAATGATGAAGCCTTCTGGATGGAAGGTGAAACATTTCAGCACTAAAAAAAATTAGAAACTGTCCAGATGACCTGATTGAAAATTGTTGGATTGTACACCTGGATTACTGAGCGTGGACTTTGTTGATTATATTTTATTGTTGTCTGTACTTTGTATGTTGTCTGCCTAAAATAGGTCGCTCTTGTAAACGAGTCCTCGTGACTCAATGAGACAAACCTGTATAAATAAGGGTTGAATGACTGAATGAAAGAGGCAGCAACGTCCAGTTGAAATGAGGTTGCGGTGCTTGAATGCTCCTCCATAGATTTTTACAGAGGCTCTAAAGCATCACTGAGTGAGCTAATATTTAAATCAAAAGTGTAGAGAAAAAGGAAAAATACAAAAACATTAAGGCATTATTTTATGATATAGTAATGAGATCAGAAAATGCATTTATAAAGGGGTTTCAATGTGATCAGTTCTTCCCCTTAGGAACACTAGAGTGTAGTAACGTTAACGCGAGGTTACCGGAATATTTGAACAATAAATATAATTTTTTAAATGTTAGGAATATTTTTGGGCTTCATCAGGAACAAGCATGTCGACTAACAACACACACAAAAAACACAGACATAAATAAATGTGTGGCTTATTTCCCCCCCTAGCCCCCCCATGAGACCTTTCAAGGGTTAAGGCTGAAATATAGCTGAGCGTCCTCCCTTACGCCACTCTACGCGCGCATTTTGTGCGCATGTGTTTTGCTGATATACTTCAGAAACTATCAGCTTTCAAACGCTCGCGTTCTCCTTGTTGTAATATGAGCAGCTGCACACGGAGGGGACTCAACTGAGCTCGCTGATTGGTCACTTGCTGACACGCCTACTGAAATGATTGACAGCTTTCAGTCAGCTCATGTAGCTCGCTGAAGACCGCTGCAGTGTTCAGATGCGGTGTTTCTACTATATATGTTATAAAAAGTTCTCTCAGAAATAAAAATAATAACAGGGAGTGCTTTTCCTGCAGCACACAGCCCACCAGGGATATTTAAAACATTGCGCACCCAGGTAGGACCTGAATTCATTCATTTCAATCATCGAGTGAACGGAGGAAGAAGTGATTACTTGACTTTAGGCAAAAAAACAAAAGAAAAGGCCCGATCAGCGATAAAGAAGGGGAATTTATTTCATTTGTGTAACATACAAAACAGTCCAGCGCCGGGGAAGTTTATGTTCAGACACCGCGCATCGCGTATGCATATGTAAAAAAAAACTTTTGCGCGTACGTGCCCTGAGGGGCTACGCGGGCCTACGCTTTTGCCACAGCGTACGTACGTTGTGTATAGGCGTATCGTGAGAACGCTCAAGTATATCTCGGCCTTTAACTTCAGAAGTAAAATTAAATCAAGACCAACACAGACATTTGGATATTTATTTTTCTTTTAGAGTTAAGTCTGCTACCAGGAAGCATCGATGCAATCCCTGAAGTGTACTTGAAATGTTGTTTATATTTCTGTATAAAAGTTCTTTAAACGACTTTGTGAAGAAGGTTGGATTATTTTAGTGGTCTGTGCTTCTGTTTTCCTATTGGACCAAAGTGTGTCACGTGTCCTGGAAGTAGTCAGGAGAGGGCTCAGCACACGTGCAAAGGGAGGAACTTAGTCCTAGTGTGAGCCTTTTGTTTTTATCCCTCCTAAAAGAGTGATTTTAGATTTGGAAAGAACCATTTTTTTACTTCCTGTGGGGATCGAAGTGGGAGAAGCTGAGACGAGACGTCATGAAGAAAACCAAAAGGAAAGGAGGGAAAGCAGTTCCTGACCTCCATCTCCTGGGAAGCCACTACACAAGCCTGCACTTAAATATGCAACTGACCCATCCAGACACGTTTAGTTTAGTTTAGTTTATTCATTCATTTTATAATAAAAAACAAAACAATACAACATTATACAACAAATAAATATACAACACATAAATAAAATGAAGGGTGGCAGTAAGAAGAAAAAAAATCTCATTTTAACTGCCCCCTCTTACAATCCATCAAATCAAACAACAATCTACTTTAATTAATAAAAAATAAGAAATAATTCACCAAAAACATTGAACTACAAAGCAACATACATAACAGTATTTCATTTATACCTTTGCAATTGTCCATTTTTAATAATTTTCTTAAATGTAATCATTGTTGTTGCATTTTTTACTTCAGTCTCCAAGCCATTCCATAAGCCAATTCCTTGAATTGAGGTTGACCGACCCTTTAAACTGGTTCTATATTATGGTTTAATAAATATTTCTATTCCCTTAAGATTATAACAACTTCGCCGTTTAACAAAACGCATTTGGATATTTACAGGCAGTTGATTTTTATGAGCTCTATACATAACTAATAAAATATTATAATCCACCAAGTCCTGGAACTTCAATAATTTCAATTGATCAAATAAGGTGTTAGAAAGGTGACAATAATGTTTTCCAGTGATTATTCTAACAGCTCTTTTTTGTAGCAAAAAAAATAAATAAAAAATAGGCTCTGTAAATGTTTTACAAGTTTTCCCCCAAACAACAATGCAATAAATCAAATGTGGAACAATAATTGTATTATACAACAAATACTGTACAGAGCTCTGTCATTCAACAAATACCTGACTCTGTATAATACAGCAATGGATTTAGCCATCTTTGTCCTAACAGAATTTATGTGATTCTTCCACGTCAATTTATCATCAATAATAACACCCCAAAACTTCACTTCATTAACACGACAGATTTCAGCACCATCAATCTTAAATGGAACTTTACCAGATTCCTTTTTTACTGAATATCATATACTGGGTTTTATCAAAATTCAACGATAATTTATTTACCTGTAGTTTAAACCAATTTTGTATTTTAACAAATTCTGTCGTCATCAACTCAAACATCTGTTCAATATCTTTACCCAAACAAAAAAATGTGGTATCATCAGCAAATAATATGCACCTAAGGAGTACTGACATGTTAAAACAACTATACAATGACTAGATTCTGGATGGGTTCTTACCTGAGGAAATTAAACTTAATATCCAAAGATCTTAGAGTACCTGTATCTTTTCACCTGTCAGACCCATATAGCCGTATACAGAAATTTTTTAATTACTTTAACTTAGAAAAGGAAGATACAAGATTCTAACTAACCATCGTGCGCTGATCTCTCTTGTGCAGGAGCGACAACCAGTGAGCAACATACCGGGTTTCACAGGCAGTGATCCCACTAGAGTGTGGGAAATTGTAAATCACCCTGCTCTGCACAACAGACTCATAGACCTGTGTTGGATGGTGGCTCATGTGATCCTCTCAGTCAGAGCCGTCATGCACTCCCGGGGAATGGCAGCAACCTCAAGATGTCCCCGACCTGGCTGTGGCGCACCGGAGTCCCCAGACATTTGCTTTGAGAGTGCAGTGCTGCCGTATACCAGTGGGCAACAGTCGACTCCTCACAATAGACCTTTTACCAGTTGACGTCATCGCGCATGCGCACTCGCATTTTTCCAGTATTTTCTCAAAGTCGGGGGGTGCGTGTTTAGTGTTTTCATTACTGACAACGCTCGCGGTGGGGAAATAAGACTTTTATTGTGTTTATAATTGTTCCAGGCTGTTCTGTTCTCCGATATGTATATATTTAATAAACCCTTGAGGCTACACAAGTGTTGAGTGTTGTGATAATAAGCACTCGAGTTGAAGTAGATGACAACTTGTTTTAATAACTGATAACGCTGTTATTTTACAGAGCAGTAACGGATCCTAACCTGCCTCGTGCCCAAGCGTTAACCCAACAGCCAGGTGCGCATGCGCAGACCCGGAATTCCCCAGAACTACGGCAGCTGTGAAGGCTCAATATTACTGTGTGCACAGTCAATATTCTACATCCTTTCTCCTTAGCTCATGCCTATCATCCTAAACATTAAACAGTCACTTGTGCCGCCATTTCAACAGTAACATGCTAACCTGCAGTTTTTTTTAATTTAATACCTAGACCTGATGATGAGAAAACACTTCATCACTATAAACCTAAACAAATAGATTGGATATCAACATTGGATAACATTTTTTTTTTTAAATAATCATAACAACATGAACAATGCTGCCACATTGTAGGGCTATAGCAACAAAATACACAGTCAATGGCACTAGTCCAAATACTTGGGATTCGGTTTGCTGACACGGCCTGAGCGTGTCGTGTAGAGTTTGTTTGTCACCGGTGAGGATGGATTAGCAACCGGAACTTGGACCCCATAATACTCCGAGTCCACTTCCTGCCGCATTTGTCCGGTGACGGCGATGGGCTTGCCTGGGACAGGGCCAGCACCCTGATCCAGAGAGTCGTCTGGATCAAACTCAGATGGAGGAGGCTCTGCCACAGGTAGGATGTGTTTCCTGTTTCTCCTATAGGTTTGTCCTTCCGACTGAACCAGATAAGACCTGGGCTCAGAGCACATTTCCTTGATGGTTCCCATGCGGTCATGACCCTTTTGTGTTTGTAGCCTGACAACTTGTCCATTCTCCAGTGGCTGAAGAGGTCGGCTCGTCCTGTCATAGTACGTCTTCTGTGCCAATCTTTTGTGGAGGAGTTGAGCACTGATGCCCTCAGGATCACACGTGTCCGGTGCCAGCAGTTCCTTTGGGAGAGGAAGTGTGGTACGTGTTTGTCTCGACATGAGTCGTTGTGCCGGAGATCCCAGTGTGGTATCACGAGGTACATTCCTTAAGTTCAGCAGGCTGAGAAAAATGTCAGTTTTGTCTCTGTAAGACTTTTCCATGAGGCTTTTGGCACTGCGAACAGCTCTCTCAGCTAATCCATTGGACTGAGGGTACTCGGGGCTGCTCTTGACCAAAGTGAAGTCCCACTGTTTGGCAAAGTCTTTAAAGCGTTGGCTTGTAAACTGCCTGCCATTGTCTGATATAAGAGTGTGAGGTGCTCCATGGACTGCAAAATGACGTTTCAGCTTCCCAATGGCTGTAGCAGATGTGAGATCACGAAGCAGGTCAATCTCAAACCAGCCAGAGTATGAGTCGACGAGTACCAAGTAGTGTTTGCCATGCCATTCAAAGATGGCCACTATGGACCAGGGTAGCTCTGGAATGGGGTGCAGCTGCAGTGGCTCCTTCTGTTGATGCGGTTTAGTACTATTACATGCCGGGCATGTCTGTACTACCTCGTCAATGTCTCTTGTCATTGTGGGCCAGAACACTATGTCTCTTGCCCTGCGCTTGGTGGCCTCAGCACCTGGGTGTCCTCTGTGAAGTATGTCCACATACGTCTTCTGTAATGAGAGGGGAATTACAGTTCTCTGCCCCTTCATTACGACGCCCTCGACAACAGTGAGTTCATCCCTAAAGGGAAAGTACGGATGTGCTACATTTGGAAGAGAACGCAGTTTGACGGGCCATCCATGTTTGATGATGCCGGTGAGTGACTGGAGAGTTGGATCTGTAGCTGTGTGCTCTTTTAATTCCTCCAAACGAGCCGAAGATATGTAACTCACAGACATCACGTCGAAATCATCCACTTCATTTGCATGTTGGGTGGTGCAGCTCCTCGGCGCTCTTGATAGTGTGTCGGCCAGGTGCATTTGTTTGCCGCTCTTGTATACAAGGTTAATGTTGTATTTCTGCAGCCTCATCATCATCCTTTGCAGCCTGGCAGGTGCTGCATGGATGGGCTTTTTTATTATTGTCACAAGAGGCTGATGATCAGTTTCAACGGTTATCTGTTTGCCATAGATGTAGTCGTGGAATTTTGAGCATGCAAAAACAACAGCCAGCAGCTCTTTTTCGATTTGGGCATACCTTGTTTCAGTGTCTGTCAGGGTACGTGAAGCATAGGCTACTGGTTTGCCTTCCTGCATGCACGCTGCACCAAGTCCATATTGTGAAGCATCACAGGTGAGTGTAACGTGTTTGTGAACGTTGTAATAAGAGAGTACTGGAGGGTTGGACATGTGTCCCTTCAATGTCTCGAAAGCACGCTGCTGTGGTTCGTTCCATAACCACTCTGTGTCTTTGTGCGTGAGTTGCCGGAGTGGAGCAGAGATTTCACTGTAGGCTGGTATAAATTTTCCCAGGTAGTTGACCATGCCGAGAAACCTTTGTAAGGCTGAAATGTCCGTTGGCACTGGAATGTCACTTATTGCCTTTGTTTTTGATGGGTCAGCCTTTAAACCTTGAGCAGTAAACACGTGACCAACATAGCTGACTTGGTTCAGTCTGAACTTGCATTTAAGAGAGTTGAGTTTTAGGTTTACCATTCTAGCACGGTCGAGTACTTTTCGTAGGTTGGCATCGTGCTCGTCAACGTCCTTGCCACCAATGAGTATGTCGTCCACGATGATGGCGCAGGGGTATCCAGCAAAAATCTGTTCCATGGTGCGCTGGAATACCTCACTCGCAGAGCAGATCCCAAACGGCATGCGTAGAAATCTGTAGCGACCAAAACAGGTGCTGAAAGTGGTGAGCAGGGATGACCTGCGGTCCAGTGAAATCTGCCAGAAGGAGTTCTTAGCATCCAAAACTGAAAATACAGTAGCATTAGACATCTGTGATGCAACGTCATCTACTGTACGCATTGGGTGATGTGGTCTTTTCAGAGCAGTGTTGAGGTCTTTGGGGTTGATGCATATTCTGATCTCTTGTTTGTCTTTCTTGTTGGTGGCAACCATGGACGACACCCAATCAGTTGGATCAGATACTGGTGTGATTACACCTAATTCTTGCATCCTGTCTAATTCAGCTTTGACTCTGTCTTTCATAGCTACTGGGATGCGGTGAGCAGGACGGATTACTGGCCTCACCTCTGGGTCAAGAGTCATTGAGTATGTAACTGGGAGCTTGCCCAACTCATTTGAGAACAGTTCACTATATTCACGTCTAATTTGCTGTGTGAAGTCCTCAGGTGTGTTGACACTGAGCTGATGAACCTGTGTGCTAACCCCAAAAATACACTACACGCGGTCCGTGTCCGCTCCGCTCCGCAGGTCGCAGCTGAGCGAGTCCAATTTCCACTGCCTCCGCTCAGCTCAGGTCCGCATGGATGCGCCGCTCCAAGACGCATGCGCGGGAATTGCGAGATTGCGCGATAAATCAAGTGATAAATAATGAAGTCAGAACAAAACAATTCATTCGGTGGAAGAAGGAGAACAACAGTAAAGGCTGCCTTGATCTTCTCTCGTAAATAAGCGACAGGACATGGTTTGAGCAACAGGAAGTGATGTTTACATTTCAGAATAAAATACTTTTTTATTTATTTATTTCTTGTATTGCGTTATTAGGTGTAGTCATAGTCATAAATATAATAGTTTAGTCATAGAATAGTCATAAATGATAGTTTGACAGCATTTTTGTACAAATAAATCCGTATAGAGCTAGGATTAGTCCGCCCGTGGTGATTTTATTTTGTAAATACGGAAGTTGTGCTCGTTCCTTTTCCTGTTGGTGCGACGTAATCTTCAAAAGTTGACTCCGGCACAGCTCCGTCATCCGGCAGAAATAGAAAAATTTCTAATTTTGACGGACTGCCGTCCGCTCGCCGCAGCTCACCGCCGCCGTGCGGAGCCAGTGTACTTTATCTCATTGATTATAAAGGGTGCGTATTTGCTGCGGAGGTCGGACCGGAGCGGGGCGGAGCCGGAACGCGTGTAGTGTATTTTTGGCGTAAGTGTTACAAGTCCCATTTCCAGTGAAGCATTAATTTTAGTCCAAGAAGTGGTAATACATTCTCATGGATAATGAAGAAGGGTACAGTATACTGTTTGCTCCCTAGGTGGCAGCATAGGTTAACACATCCAGCAGTTTTAATCTTACTACCACCATATGCAACAAGGTTGGTGGGTTTGCTGCAGGGCTTTATTTGTTCATTTTGTCTCACTTGTTGGAAAGTCCCTGCTGAGAGGACATTGCATTTAGCGCCTGTGTCCACCTTCATTTCAATTGAAGTGTCATTAATTGTTATTGTAGCAAAACCCTCATCCTTTTCATGTGTTTGGGTGACAGCTGAGTCAACAGGTATGTCCAGAGCAATACCATTAACATAGTAACTTTCATTGTCACTTGCTTCTGTGCTGTCAGTGTCTACGTGGTGGACAGACTTCCTTTGTCCCTGCCTGTCAAACTGTGGCCTGTCAAACTGTGACCTGGACCTGCAACATTTTCTGAAGTGGTTCATCTTTTTACAACCATTGCACTGCTGTCCAAAAGCAGGGCATTTGTGTCTTTGTACCCCATGACTGCCACCACAGTTACTGCAGTTGGTTATAAACTGTGTGGTGTTATTGTTCATTTTGCTGTGAAACCTGTTCTTTTCAGCAGCTCCTCTGCTGATACTCGTAGCATGAACAGCATCAACTGTTGTGACAGGGTTGTGTGGCGACATTAGCGTTTTATTATGCTCCTCAGTCATTTCATGGATGTGACATATTGAAATGGCCTTGGCCAGCGTCAGATCACAGTCACGTAACAGCACTTTCCTGAGGTGGTCGTTATCAATGCCACAGACTAGCCTGTCTCTGATAAGTTCCTCACAAAGTCCTCCAAACTTGCAATTCTTTGCTTTTATTTTCAAATCACTGACATATGATTCGATAGACTCACCAGCCCGTTGGTTACGTGTGTTGAATTTGTGTCTTTCCATGGTGATGTTTGTTTGGGGGTTGCACAGTTCACAAAATTTTCTTTTGAGGCAAATGGGGTCCTCCCTGGATTCCGCGGGAACCAGGACACGTCCTTCTTCCCCATCTACACCGGGCTCCCGTGTCTCAGCTGCATACACGAACGAGCGTTCACGTTCAATAGCCTCAGGTCCGGCGAGATTTAGAAGAATGTAGGCTTGAGTGCGCGCTGGTTTGTCCGAGTGCGCTGCTGCGATGAAAATGTCGTATTCCTGCTCGAACACGCGCCAAGCCTCCGCCACGTTGCCATCAAAGACTAGAGAGTCGGGCCGTCTGAAGCCTTCCGCCATGATGATGTGAAGAAGCACGATGGTTCTACACGATGTACTCACAACGCGAGGTAATCCACAAAATGGCTGGAGTCCACAACTTCTGACACCATGTTGAGTGTTGTGATAATAAGCACTCGAGTTGAAGTAGATGACAACTTGTTTTAATAACTGATAACGCTGTTATATTACAGAGCAGTAACGGGTCCGAACCTGCCTCGTGCCCAAGCGTTAACCCAACAGCCAGGTGCGCATGCGCAGACCCGGAATTCCCCAGAACTACGGCAGCTGTGAAGGCTCAATATTACTGTGTGCACAGTCAATATTCTACAACAAGCATGCGTGACACGACTTCGTCTTAACAGGTAACCTTTATTACGGTCCGACCCGCAACACAATACAACACAAAGGTTCCTACCAACAGACTACATCCCCCTTTCTGAATAGGATTTGTTGTGAGGGTCTACAAACATAATTGCACTAATACTTTCCTAAAGCAGAATGTGCTAGAACTCTAACTTATTATCACTGTTATTCATTTCTGATACACCAACAGTGCACAAACTCAAATCTCTTTACAGTCACAGTTCAGCCTAAGAACCCAGATGTATATAAATCTCAGAACAGTAATCTCTGTAACATTTAACTTTAACTAAGAGGGAGGGGTGGACTACCCAAATCCTCTAACTGAGTGTGGGGATTATTCTGCCCCATGCAGGAAACTCACTCAGTTCCTATGAACAAATATAATCATCCAGATAAGCTGGAGGTCTCCTATTTCTCAGTGAAACTCGACTCTCAGGTGGTGGAGTCTGATGGCTAGCCTCCTGCTGGTCTTCATCTGGATCAGGTGTGTGTGTGTAATTGTCAATGTTTTCTTCATGTACTGTCTCATGTGGAACAGCAGAAGTTTCAGTTGCTCTAGGAGTGTGTGAAAGGTGGTAGTTATTCCTTCTCAGCAAGCCTCTGGGTGTCTCGACAATGTAGGATCGAGGTGGACCTGCTCCAGACACTACTCTTCCTCTTGTTTGCAGATCTGTCACCCACACCTCCTCACCTGGATGTAGAGTTGACATGTTGTGAGCCCGGTGCCTCCGGTTGTAGTTTTGTCTTTGTTTCTGTCTATAATTGTCCTCTGCAGTCCTCAGTTTTTCCATATCAACATTCTTTGGTGTTAGTTGCGACTGAGTAACAGGAACAGTTGTCCTTATCCTCCTTCCCATGAGAAGCTCAGTCGGACTGAATCCATTTGCCAATGGAGCGGAACGGTAGGCCATGAGAGCGAGATACGGATCCTTCGACTTTTTAAGGAGAGTCTTGATGGTTCTGACAGCTCTCTCAGCCTCGCCGTTGCTCTGAGGAAAATTTGGGCTGGAGGTTTCATGGCTGAAACCCCATTCTTGTGCAAATCTTCTGAAGGAATCTGAAGCAAACTGTGGCCCGTTATCAGATCGGAGACATTCTGGTATGCCATGCCGTGCAAAGATGGACTTACAGTGTTCGATCACTCCTTCAGATGTTGTGGAGGTAAGTTTTGCAACTTCAAAAAATCTGGAGAAATAATCCACAACAATCAAATATTGTTTTTCCTTAAACTGGAAAAGATCAGCTCCCACCATGGCCCATGGTCTTTGTGGGAATTCAGTGGGCAGTAGTGGCTCTTTGTGTTTAGTTCTCTCCCGACAGCATGTGTCGCAGGTCTCCAACAGCTTAATCAGCTCGCTGCTGAGACCCGGCCACCACACTGAATGTTTGGCTCTTTCTCTGCATTTAGTTATTCCCAAGTGACCCTCATGTAGTTTCAATAGAATGTCCTTTCTGAGAGAAGCAGGAATCATTATTCTGCTACCATAAAGAAGCAGATCATTCTGAACAGTAAGTTCACCTGAGAATGGCAGATAAGGCTGAACACTTTTCTTAGTAGAGTATTTATCTGGCCATCCTTCTACACAGAACTTTTTCAGCTGTTTGAGTATGCTGTCGTCGTCCTGATGTTTTTGGATTTCTCTCAGTCGTGGTTCCGTGGCAGGTAAAGATGCAACGACTGAGTCAACATACAAGTTGACCTCCTCTTCTTGCAGACCTCCTGACTCGCTGGAGATTGGAGCTCTGGACAAAACGTCAGCTGTAGCAATATTTTTGCCAGCCACATGGGAAATACTGTAAGAATATCTCATTAGTCGCATTCGTAGTCGCTGTATGCGAGGAGGAAGATCGTTTAGACCCTTCGACCCCAGCAACGGGACTAATGGTTTATGGTCAGTTTCAATGTGGAAACTCTTCCCGATCAGAAACTCTGCGAACCTCTCACAGGCCCACGTTGAAGCGAGAGCCTCTTTCTCAATCTGAGCATACCTCTGCTCCGTGTCGCTGAGAGACCGTGATGCATATGCCACTGGCTTCCACTCTGTGTCAGTGTGTTTCTGAAGTAAAACTGCACCGAGTCCATACGATGATGCATCCACTGACACACGTGTCTCTGCATTTGGGTCGTACAATGCTAGTCCTGGTGGTGTTGTCAGATCAGTTTTAATAGCGTCGAAAGCTTGTTGCTGCGGTGAACCCCACGACCACATGTTTGACATCTTCAGAAGATCTCTCAAGGGTCTGGTTTTTTCTGCTAGGTGGGGAAGGAACTTCCCAAGATGGTTCACCATACCCAGAAAGCGTCTCACCTCACTTATGTTTCTGGGCTCCTCCATGGCTCTGATAGCGCTGACTTTATCCGGGTCTGGACTGACCCCTGATGCATCGATGACTTGTCCCAAGAACTTTATTCTGCGTTTAGAAAACTCACATTTGTCATTTAGTGTTACATTCGCCTCCTGGAGTCGAAACAGTGCCTTCCTCAGTCTTTCATCGTGCTCCTGCTGTGTCGTCCCCCAGATGAGGACATCATCCATCTGACAAAGGACTCCATCCAGGCCCTCCAGAATCCGTGACATGCGTTTCTGGAAGTGCTCGGGTGCTGATGAAATCCCAAAGCAGAGCCGATTGTAGCAATACCGGCCAAAAGGTGTGATGAAGGTGGTGAGCAGTGAAGACTTCCTCGATAGTGGAATCTGCCAGAATCCAGCATTGGCATCCAATTTGGAAAACACTTTTGCTCCTGCCAGCTGTCCGAGCGTGTGCTCTACTGCTGGGAGAGGATGTTTTTCTCTCATGACATATTTATTCAGTTCTGTGAGATCAATGCATATTCTCACCTTGCCCGAGCTCTTGGGGACCACCACCATAGGCGCACACCAGTCTGTTGGCTCCTCCACTTTGGTGATGACTCCTTCCCGCATACGGTTGAGCTCTTCTTTAACTTTAGGCAGTAATGGCAGGGATATCCGCCTCGGCGTTGAGAGGGAGAAAGGCTGCGCATCTGGTGACAGAACAATGTTATATTCACCCTCCATCAGTCCTAGTCCTGTGAAAAGTTTTGGAAACTCCTGCCTCACAGCTTCAATGGAGTCCAAACTAATTTGGTTTATTCTGGCAACCAGTTTTAATGCCATTGCAGCACGTCCACTCAGCAGTGATGTACACAAGTCCTTCACAACATAAATGTCCTCCTTGGTACTACCACTGTTGTTACTGAGAGTTGCTGTAAACATGCCTTTCACCTTCAAATCGGTGCCTCCCGGTCCCTGTAGGATTTTCTTTGGTTTATCTAATTTGCCTAATTGATGCTGAGAATACCATGTCTCTGGGACATCAGCTCCTGTATCTATTTTAAATACAGTCTTATGTTTGTCCACCAGTATGTCTGTCATCCATGGGTTTTCATTAGCTTCTGTAGAAAGTGATCCCAGGAAAGCAACATCATTGTATATATTTGTGCTTTCTGTTTCAAATCCAGCATTTACTTCACATATTTTTTTTTTCTGCAGACTTTTGCAAAATGTCCCTTCTTTCCACAATAATTGCAGGCTGCTTCTCTAGCAGGGCATTGCTGCATACTGTGTCCTTTCATGTCACCACATCTTCTGCACTGGACCTTTTTATCCTGTGTTGTTTTTGTGACAAAAGGTTTGAACGGCGCTTTCGGTTGTCTGTAGCGCGCGCTCCCGCTCGCGTGAACGCGGTCCAACTGCGCCCCCACAATGTCCGGCTTGAAGTTAGCAAGAAGCATTTCCTGTTGCTTTTTTACTAGCTCGCTCTGACGGGCTCTGTTTAACGCCTTCTCGAGCGTCAGTTCAGCGTCCATTTGTAGCTGTTCTGATAGTCTTTTATCTCTCAAACCCACGACGAATCTGTCACGCACCATCTCATCATGCAAAGTCCCGTATCCACAGTATTCAGCCAAACAGTGCAGCGCGGTGTGAAAGCCGTCGATGGACTCACCCGTCTCCTGTTGGCGCTGATTGAATTTCGCCCGTTCAAATATAACATTCCTGCGGGCTACGAAGTGAGCATCCAGCCGTCCTCTAACAGTCTCGTACTCACTCGCTTCTTCTGGAGTTAGATGCAGGGAAACCAGTATATCTTCTGCCTCGTCCCCCATGGTGTAGATAAGCGTGTTTACTTGGTTTTCATCCGCTTGTGTCTCCAAACCAGACGCGATACGAAACCTCTCGAAACGCTTTATCCACTTCGTCCAGTCTTCAGCTCTGAACGTGAACTTTTCTGGCGGGGCGACTTGAAACTGGTTCATGATGACGTCGTTTTTAATTATTCTCTCTCTTCACTTAGTATTTTATACTTTTACACTTCTGACACCATGTTCTGTTCTCCGATATGTATATATTTAATAAACCCTTGCGGCTACACAAGCATGCGTGACACGACTTCGTCTTAACAGGTAACCTTTATTACGGTCCGACCCGCAACACAATACAACACAAAGGTTCCTACCAACAGCCTGATACTACACAGGCAACGTAAACGAGTAAAAGAAAAAAGGTGAGACTTGTTCGTTTTACAACGTCCCTCTAGGAAAGTCGAGTAAAGCGACTAAAAGAAGGAAGATGTGGAGGAAAATGTGGCTTCA
>JBBPBX010029592.1:0-35785 GCA_038048925.1 Garcialebias charrua
ACAAAAGCATGGACGAGTTTCTCAGCATCAGGAAAAAGTCAGAGATGGGCGAAGTCTGGAGATGTTTCGAAGATGGAAGAAGCAGGTTTTAAACAAATGCTTAATGTGATTTTCAAATGCAAGATGAGAGTCCATTTTTATTCCAAGATTTGCTAGTCATAGTTTGTCCATCATGAACACTATGTTCCAACATAAGTGTCCATAAGTGCACTTAGCATCAGATAAAAGAACTTCAAGTTGGTCCAAGTGTCCCTGAGTCCGTTTGCTGGTCCCGTGCTCCTGGACTCTGAAACCGGGCTCCACTCGAGGTAAAATAGATGTAAAGATTTAGGAAAGATGGATTTTCAGATATCTATCAGTGTTTCCCCTACCATTATACAAGTGGGGCGCCCCGCCCCGTCAACAGAACCGAGCGCCCCGTTTACTGAACCATGCTCAACCTATAATAATAATTAATTCAATTTATAACGCACTTTTCATTACTGAAAATCTCAAAGTGCTACACATATATTGAATGCTACACACATTCATAAACCGGTGGCGGCAGACTACCATGCAAGGTGCTTTCCAGTCCTACCGGGAGCAACTCGGGGTTAAGTGTCTTGCCCAAGGACACAACGACACATGGTGCGGGTCCCGGGAGTCGAACCGCCAACTTTCCGATCGGGAGACGACTCCCCCGTTGGCACTGACATAACGCTAAGCTACCTAAAGGCAGCCTCTTCCCTCATGCTGAACCCTCACACTAAACACCCCCTCCCACTCGAAGTCTGTCGGTACAAACAGCGGGCCTTGATGGCCAGTGGGACTCCGGAGGCAGCTGAGGAGTACCGGAGGGCCAAGTGGTCCGCAGTCTTGGCTGTTGCCAAGGCAAAAGCTCGGATGTGGGAGGAGTTTGGTGAGACCTTGGATAGAGACTCGTTCGGCTTCGAGGAGATTCTGTCAAACCATCAGGCGGCTGAGGAGGGGAAAACAGCTCTTTACTAACACTGTGTTCAGTGAAGGTGCGCTGCTGTTGATCTCAACCAGTGATGTTGTCAGGAGGTGGAAGGAATACTTCTCAGACCTTCTCAATCCCACCAGCAAGAATGAGATTGCAGATACAGGAGGTTGAAATGATTTTCCTCCGTAGGGTAGCTGGACTCTCCCTTAGAGATAGGATGTTAAGTTCAGTCATCTGGGAGAGACTCTGAGTAGAACCGCTACTCTTCCATGTCGAGAGGAGCCAGTTGAGGTGGTTCAGGCATCTGGTAAAGGTGTAGGGAGTCGCTTCGGGCATGTCATGGGAGGAGACCCTGGAGAAGAACCCAGGACACGCTGGAGAGACTATGTCTCAGTTGTCCTGAGAACACCTTGGAGTCCTCCCAGAAGAGGTGGCTGTGGAAAGAGATGTCTGGGCCTCCCTGTTCAACCTGCTGTCCCCGCGATCCAACTTCGGAATAAGCAGAAGATAATGGATGAATGGATGGATCTTGGGCTAAAACATAAAAAAATAAACTTTAGATTATGTAACAGTTGGCACCACAGGGTTGAATGTTATGAGCCGTAAAAGGCAGGAAATAATAAACACAGAAAGTAAATGCGGTTTACAATAATTATTATTATTATTTTAAAATAAACAAGAGGTTTCCGTTTAAACTTTTATCCATATGCGGTTAACTAAATAACATTCAACCTGAATTTGAAACACCACTTCGGGCAGACAACCCTTCAACACTGCAACCGTTCACTGCAACCCATATAATGCATTTAATACAAGACACCAATGGTAACAATCCAAACAGGATCGGGTTTCAGGTTTAAAGTTAACAGCATAGAATATTAATTCTTAGGAAGTGACCCAGGATATTTAAAACTGTTAGTCGCTCTCACATGCACTAAAGAGAGAAAAAAATACAATTAAAAAGCTGGGTGGATTAACAAAAAGAAGAACAGCAGGTGACAGTGATCAACTGTAAAATAAAAGACACAAATTTCTTCTTCTTCTTCTTCTTTTGCCCAGGCAGTCCCGCTTCAATCTCCTCTTTGCAGGGCCGGGCCAAGCCTCTTTGGGGCCCTAAGCGAAATTTGGATGGGGGCCCTCTGTTTCTACTAATAATGTGAATTACTGCAATCAACGGTCAGATGGTTTTATCATTCACCCACCTGATAAAACGTATTGCAACTCTGACAGCCCTTTTTAATGTATATATGTAATTTATTGCAGGGGTGTCAAACATTTTAATTTTGGACCACATCAAGTTCATGAATGTCCTCAGAAGGCCAGACATGGCAGAATGTATTGATAAAACTGCCTATGAATAAACTGGTAAAATCAAAATTTCTAAAAACAAATAAATAAATAAATAAAACCTTGCCCATCATGCCTTTTGGGGAAGGAAAAGGTATCCTTAATACATAGTTCCCAGACACGCCCCCAGTATTGCGCAATACCGGTTTCCCACCACATCTAAAGGCAGAGAAGGCAAGATGGCGAACAAGCAGACGCGAACAACCAGAGCAAATTATACGGACAAAAACACGAGCTACCACAGCTTCACCAAGGAACAAGAGCAAAATGGCAGTGGTCGGAGTTAAATGAGTTTGAGAAAGAAATCATGGCAGACGAATCAGACAACTTGTCACAAAGTAGTTACTCCGATATCATTAATTATTTAATTACTACGAGGAGCGCACACCGGCTTCACAGCACAGAGCTTCACAGCTTTAAATCCAAAAAAGATGTGTAAACTGTCTCAATCAGATCTAACCAGCTAAAAAAAGGTTTAACTAAAATAACACACAGCCAACAAACAGTCCAGGCTGAACACGGACCAGAACCAGCACTTTGAGTGTTACCGTGTTGGAAGTTAGCATGTTGTTAGCATCTGGAGCGGAGGGTCCGTCGAGCTCAGGTCGGACGGCGTGGATCCGTCGCGGCCGCGGGGGCACGTCCCATGGGACCGACGCGTCGCCCGCACGACTTGGCTCCCGTCCTCCTTCTCCCACTGGGACGGTCTCCCCGCCGGTCCCGGTGGACCGTGAGGAGGCCATTGTCGCGTTAGCGAGATGCTAAGCTAACAGCATGCAAGACGGTTTGCTAAATAATGAAAAAAAAAAAAACAGCTCTAACACACAGACAGTTGTACTCTAACATTGTTCTGACATAGTTTCACAAAATGATTTATGTAGAATATTTTGTTTACCGGCCAAAAGGACGACGTCTTCCAGAGCAGATCCGAGCCAGACTCAGAGAGAGGAGGGGCTGCAGTGAGCTTCTCCGATGAGATAAATCCTTCACGTTTACTTTTTTTTTGATTAAGTGAAACCTGCGCGTTGCCCAAACGTCTACCCGACTGGAACACCCACTGACACAACACGAAGTAACCATTGCAATTAATTAGAAATTAACAAAAAAAAACAACGTGAAAAATGGACATCCATTAGAATGCGCTCCAACTGCTGCTTAGCCTTCCTGTGGGAGGGTCAAACAGGACAACCCACAGATGTGACGTCACATGGGAACTATGTATAGGCAGTGGTCCTCTCATCACCTGCTCAGTCCTGTTTACATCTGAGAGGAAAGATGGCCACTCAGCTGGGTCCATTGGCAGAGCTGATGATCCTTGGTGTGGCTCGGACTTTGATGTGGAAGCTTCTGAGAAAGAGACAAAAGAAAGATGATGATTAATAATAACATAAAAGGGCAGAAAATGTTTGCGATGTACATAACTGTTAATCTGAAAATGATCTGGAGCACAAAGAGGAATTATAGAAGATGTTTTGCTGTTAACTTACCAGGTAGATCATCTGCAGTTGCAGACACAGATGAGACAGTGGGCACAGAGGACGGGGATGCTAGACTTAGCTCTGCAGAGGATGGAGATGGACCTAAGATGAAAACAAAAAAAATTATGTTAGATGTCATATCACATTTACAATTATGTTGCTTACTTTTTTAAATAAAAAGTTCAACTATTCTTATACCAGTGTGTTTTTGCTTATAATAAAAAGGAATCTGCCAGTACACCAACTGAAATGTATTTTAAAAAATTGTAAATAATTTGGTTGTCTAAGTGTCTGATTTTAGAAATAATATTGGAATTATATCTCAAGATGGTTAAACAATTTTATGAAAGAGGTTTTGCTTACCAGGTAGTTCAGCAGTAGTTGCAGACACAGATGAGACTGCGGTCATAGAGGATGCTAGACTTAGCTCTGCAGAGGATGGAGATGGACCTAAGATGAAAATAACAAAAAATGTAGTTATGTTAGATGTCACATCATACTTGTAATTATGTTGTTCACTTTTTTATGAAAAAGTATAAAAATACTTTCATACTTTGCTTTTTTGCTTGTACAGTAGTAATAAAACAAATCAGCCAGTAAAACTGAAATTTTCTTCAGACATGTTTAAACAGTATTTGTTCCTCCAAAGTCTTCTATTTTCTGCTTACGTTGTAAATAAAAAAAATTATGAGTTAGTTGTCTAGGAGTTATAAAAAGGATGTTATGCAGTTAACTTACCAGGTAGATCAGAAGTGATTGTAGTGGGCACAGAGGATGAGGTGCTACACTTAGCTCTGAAGATGACGAAGATGGACATAAGATGAAATACATACATATGCACACACATTCCTTGCATACTTTCATTACAGACTCTGGAGTGTAATTATGACTAAAAATTAATTGTATGCTGTATGGTGAGTCTTTCTCTTACCTGATGCTCTGCCCACAGCTGAGCCTGGTAATGTGGACTCTCGCTGACAAAATATTTTAACAGTGCTCCTGCAGAATTTCACATAACATAAGTTTGTGTAAAAAATTGTTTATTTTAGTCACATAAATTATCATGCTCAACAGTCCACAACATATTGCCAACTCAAGCATAGCTAAGCTGTTAAATCAATATAGCCTGATGTAAAACATTTGACTAGCAAATGTTATGTATTGTGAAGTTTTAATTATTGCTATCAAGCGTTAGCAAAAACGCTGTTTTGAGCCAACAAAAAAAAAGATATAGTGCCAATCAACTCACATAAAATTAAAACTCAGTTATTAACAAGTACAAACACGGTAGTGCTAGCCAGCTATTTAGCAGCTGCACAAATATTTTTTGATAAAAGAGATGTACTTTGTACAAACATACCTTTATCTTGCCGTTTTTTCTCTTCTTCATCATCTTTTTTCCTCTTCCTTTTTTCAGCCCCTGAAGGATATATGCCCTTTTTTGCGACATTATCTAGCGTTAGTTACGTGTCAGGTGCTTAATTAGCTGCATGCGTACTTCACATTGCGGCAAGGAGCTCTGAGAAACCTGAGAAACGTGCTCTACTGGGGCCCCACTAAGGGGGGGTCCTCAAGACGACCGGTCATTTCTTTCTTTCCATAGAGTGATTTCTACATATTCAAATATACATATACATACAGTATAATAATAATAATAATAATAATAATAATAATGAATTCAATTTATAACGCACTTTTCATTAATGAAAATCTCAAAGTGCTACATATACACACAAATATATGATATATATGTTATATATATCATTATGAAAATAAAAATCGGAACTTTATGATGAAGTTGTGTGTAATAGAATCATATAATTAAAAAAATTAAATTAAATTTTTAAAAAAAAACCACAAAACTCAGCTCCTCTTTGGGGGCCCCCTTGTGACCCTGGGGCCCTAAGCGGCTGCTTACTTTGCTTATGCCTTGGGCCGGCGCTGCGTCTTTGTTAAAACTGTGTGGTCCTGTTGTAAAAATATCACGCATCATTCAACCTTTATTTAGTCAGGTAAATCTTATTGAGCCTCGAGGGCTCATTTACGAAAGCGACCTGCTACAAACTAAAGAACAATGAACAGCAATGATACAAATACATTAAACAGTAAACAAAAGAAAAGAAAAACTAGCAAAACATTAGTTGTAGAAAATCAAAGACAGGAACATGTCTGCATTGGTTTTTGCCAGGATTCCAACAGATTCTGAAAACCATTTAGAGAAGTCAAGGTCGAGAGCTTCAGATCTTTTTGTAAGATATTCCATGAAGCAGGAGCGGAGTAGGAGAAGGCCCTTTTTCCAAGTTCAGTCCTCACTGACGGAACACTGCAGGTAATCATGTCCTGAGAGCGCACACTGTAGCTGCACTCACGCAAAGACATGTAGGAGGAGATGTATGAGGGCAGCAGACCAAGAAGTGATTTAAAGATGAAAATGTACCAGTGGAAGAGTCTGCGTGAGGTTAATGATGTCCAGTTAACCAGTGAATACAGGGTGCAGTGGTGGGTACGATAATCACAACCAGTTATGAATCTTAGTGCACCATGATAGACAACATCCAACATCCGCAGGGTGCTTGTAGGAGCATTCATGTAGAGAATGTCACCGTAATCAATGGAGGGAAGGAAAGTCACAGATACAAGGCGTTTCCTAACATTCAGTGATAGACATGATCTGTTTCTGAAAAAGAAACCCAGTTTAACTTTCAGTTTCTTCACTAGGTTTTCCACGTGGAGTTTAAAAGAGAGATGTGAATCGACCAGGATACCCAAATATTTATATGAGTCAACAAACTCAATAGGGACACCATTTGATGATAAAATCAGAGGAAGATCTGCTGGGACCGACTTCCTACTTGAAAAAAACATCCCTTTTGTTTTATCAGCATTTAGGACAAGTTTGAGACGGAACAAATCTGACTGGATGTTGTCAAAAGCGGATTGCAGTAACTGGAAAGCCTTAGCTACTGTTTTAGCTCGGCAATAAACAACTGTATCATCAGTAGGGATGGGAACCGAGAACCGGTTTTGTTAGAGAACCGGTTCTTAATAGTCCAATTCCATGGAATTGTAGGATTCATGTCTTAACGATTCAGCTTACCGGTTCTGCAGACTCATGGTGGTGACGTCAGAGGCTAGTAGTGTTAGCACCAGTGGTGCTGCTAGCACACCAACGTTAGCTTCTCCTTTCATGGAAGCAGGGAGAAGCTGTTTGTTCGGTGGTCGTGTGGATGAAGAGGTCTCACATGGCAAAAGTGGTCCTCAAAGAGAAGCAACAACTCAGTAAGAATGCATTTTAAATATTTTTATCAGAGTTTTGTTTTGATTAAGTTTTATTGTTTATTAGGAAATTCCTAATAAACAATAAAAATAAAACTTCATCAAATAGGAATACTACATATATTTTTGGTTTTGGTGAAAGATCATTAAATTCTTTATGAACCCATAATATTTCTTAACAAAAATTGCTAGTTTGTTTTTTTGTTGATGAAGTTTTATTTGTTAGGCATACTACATATTTTTGGTTTTTGGTTTGGTTTTGGTGAAATATTAAATTCTTTATGAACACAAATAGTTTACTATATATTTTTACCCAAATGAGAATTGATAACAGAATTGATAAGGAATTGAATCGATAAAGGACATCGATAACGGCATTGATATTGATAATTTCTTATCAATTCCTATCCCTAATCATCAGCATAGAAATGTAAGGATAAATCAACTGTTTAAAAACAATCAATACTTTTAAAAACAAACCTACCGCAATTGCATGCACCACAGCATGCGTGAGCCCAGCACACTAGGGGTGGGCGATATGGCTCAACTATTATATTGTGATATTTCAGAGCATTCTGACGATAACGATACATTTTGTTATATAACCCCCCAAAAAAGAAACCATAGTTCATACCTGCAAACTAGTCACCTTTCGGCGAAATTCGCCGTTTTCAAAGCAAAATATATCATTTACGTGATTCTGTGTAGATCCGATGAGTTTTTGTTTTCGGGGGGGGGGGAGGCAGACCCGTGACAGTTAAATGCATCATTTCCCACTGACTGGATTTCAAGACAGAGTAAGGCATCTTGTCGACAATATAACATCTTTGTTGGAGCGCGAGATTTAGCCAATCACAGTCTCAAGACAGACGATGGTGGGCGGGACGACAGCAAAATCTTTGAACTGAATAAAGTTTTTAAAAAACTCAGCAGCAGCGCGAGTTGCGAGGGAGAAGGAGGAAGCGGATTAGACGCTGTGTTTTCAAAGAAAATTAAGACAATTTTACAAATGACAGACGCAGAGAAAATTGTTCGACCAAGTCCTTTAAAGTGTGGGAGCTCCACGCTTCATAAAAAAAAAATACTGCGCGACATGCAGAAAAGTGACGACACGAGAGAACCACGCTAATGTAAACATGACCGAGTCGTAAAATAACTTCACCACGGTGTGAATGAAGGAACATCAGCAGTAAGTCTCTACATTAAACCACATTTGTTCTGTTTCAAAGTGAGAAAACATAATGTCAGTGTCTCTGCTCTGTATTGAACGCCTTTTTTATTTTTTGACGCCATCTTTTTTGTGTATGTCCTAATTATATTGGGATATGTTAATAAATGTATTTTTTCCTAAAGTCAAACGTCGTTAAAGAGCAAATGTTTCCTATGCTGTAGATGAGAAAGACCCCCAGGTAACACATTCTGGAAAGTAAAATAGAAATAAAATCAGTGATGGCTGATGTTCTATCATTAAATCAGAAAACTGTAAAAAGCCCCTCCTAAATTCACTGTTGGTGGTTATTAAAATGTCACCTGTTCATTGGGATAAGTTAATATTCTTATTTTTATATGTGCAGTTGAGAGTCACCATTGTTTAGTAAAATGGCATGTTGTGTTACAAATAAAACTAAATAAAAATAACAAAATAAAAGTCAATTGCACCCCTAAAGTCACTATGATAAATTGTCACATTAATTTAATTATCTTAGCCACATGAGTGAGTTTAAAAACAGGATGATGTCTATATGAACTAGTTGAATGAGGTGTCTCTAAAATATCCTGATGCATGATCAATAATAATTTCAACAATTTTTTAATCTGTCCACAGGACCTGACTTTATTTTGTTAGATGTCTCTAAAATAGTTATTGAATCAAGTTTACATGTAGGTAAACATAGATGTTTAACAACTTGTTAAAATACACCAGAATGCAGGAAATGGCATCTACTTTTCAAAAATTTCTGGCAAAACATTTAAGAAATGAGTTTTTACTGTTGGTAAGTAAGTAAGTTTTATTTATGTAGCACATTTCACAGACATGAGAGTCACAAAGTGCTTTACAAAAGGAAAAATAAAATCATAAAATCACAGAAGTACTATACAAAAAAGGTAAAACATAACAAACTCTAAAATCAATGTACAAAATTAACCAAAAGCCTGTCTGAAGAGACAAAATTAACCAAAAGCCTGTCTGAAGAGATAAGTCTTAAATTTTTAAATGCATCTGTTGACTCGGAGCAGCGCATTGTTAGCAAAATGTTCTGCTGTATTTGACTTGTTGCTGCTGTTGTTTGTTAATTTTTTGGTTGACACAATCTTTCCTATTTATGTCCTCATTAAATTTGGTTAGTAAATGACTTTTACTTGAAGCATATTAAAAAAAATTACAAAATCTTTCCTGGGGTGGGGGAGGGGCGGGGGGGTGGAGCTACGTTTGTCACCTTTTTCATCCCTTTTGAGTTTGCAGGTATGATAGTTATTTATTTGACAAAATTAATTTAACATGTTGTTTTGCAGTATTATATAAAAATTTATAAAAAAAACAACAAAGGGTAATTTTATTGAAATTACTTTATTTAGTAAAGTATTCAGTCTCCAATATATATATATTTTTTAATGGTCCTTCTGTTAAGATTGAAAAAGTCTGCACAAAATATTGATCAACAAAAACCACCACAAAAACTAAAGTGCAGGTGTAGTTTCCAAAACAACTAAATAAACTTAAGCTTAAGATCTGTTGATCATAAATGAAACCTACAACAAAATATGTTACCTTTAATGAGCTGTAACTTCCAGAACTTGTGATAAGGCGTCCAGCTGACCCTGAAGCTTGTTGGTGTTTCAGCTTCATCTATTCATGCAGGAATGATTCATTTCTCTGACTGATCTGTCTCTGATCACCTGCCTCTTGGTCCGTGGACCGACTGTGGAACTCAAGAGACAGTTGAGCTGTGCATGTTTGCACCGACAGTTTAGAGCACGGGAGACGCAGCCCACACCGGCAGCTCAGAGCGGGGTGAGGGGAGGGGGAGACAGTTGTCTGTACCTGCAGTTTAGAGCTGGACGGAGAGAAGCTGAGATGCGCGTTGTTTGTTTTTAGCATTTTAGCTAGCTAGTATTGTGCATAACTAATTAGTGTTACACCTAGGGTTGGGCAATATGGCTCAAAAATTTAATAATAATAATAATAATAATAATAATAATAATAATAATAATGAATTCAATTTATAACGCACTTTTCATTAATGAAAATCTCAAAGTGCTACAAAGTGCAACAGAATTAAATGTCAATAAAACAAGTAATAAAACAAGTAAAATCAATAACAGTATCAACTAAGATCAAAAGTAGAATCATGAGGAGGTAGAGTATGCTCGGTTGAAAAGAAAGGTCTTCAAGCCGCTCTTAAAGTCAACCACAGACTGTGGGGCTCTCAGACAGTCAGGAAGAGAGTTCCACAGGCGGGGGGCAGCCACACTGAAAGCCCGGTCTCCCATGGTCCTTAATTTGGTTCTCGGAATGTGAAGGAGATTACTGTTCTGTGACCGCAGAGACCGGGTGGATGAGTATGGAATAAGAATATCCTTCAGATAATCTGGTGAAGCTCCATGTAAGCATTGATGTGTAATGAGAGCAGTTTTGTACTGAATTCTGTAGGTGACAGGAAGCCAATGGAGGTTATGGAGAATGGGCGTAATATGTTCAAATTTACGAACTCTCAACAAGAATCCTTGCTGCACTGTTTTGAATATATTGAAGTTTCTGAAGGTTTTTGCCAGGGATTCCAATAAACAGGGAGTTGCAGTAGTCGAGCCTGGAGGAGACAAAAGCATGGACGAGCTTCTCAGCATCGGAAAAAGTTAGGGATGGGCGAAGTCTGGAGATGTTTCGAAGATGGAAGAAGCAAGTTTTAAACAGAAGCTTAATGTGATTTTCAAATGTAAGATGGAGTCCATTTTTATTCCAAGATTTGTAACAGAGGTGGAGAGGGGGATGTCTTGTCCAGAAAAGGAAAGTGTTGTTATAGGAGATGTTTGTACCTGGTGAGGGGTGCCAATCAGTATGGCCTCAGTCTTGGAGCAGTTTAATTGAAGAAAGTTCTGATTCATCCATGCCCTAATTGCCTCCAGGCAGGCAGAGAGGGCAGTGAGTGAAGATGGAGATGACAAGGTGGAAGATGAGGATGCTCCAGTCCTGATGTAAAGCTGTGTATCGTCGGCATAACAGTGAAAAGAAATGTTGAACTGATTAATAATTTGACCTAAAGGCAGCATGTAAAGGGAAAACAGCAGGGGCCCCAGAACCGACCCCTGAGGGACACCACAGGAGACACAGACTGTCTGGGACGTGGCGTTGCCAAGACTAACACATTCCAGCCTATTGGAGAGGAAAGATTTGAACCAGTCCAGGACAGTGTCACAGAGACCGACCTCCACATGAAGACGGTGGAGGAGGATACTATGGTCCACAGTGTCGAAGGCTGCAGTGAGGTCAAGGAGGACAAGGATGGAGGGAGAGCCAGTGTCAGCAGCCAAGAGGACATCATTGGTAACTCTCAGCAATGCAGTCTCTGTACTGTGAGCTGCCCTGAATCCAGACTGGAACTTCTCATACAGGGAGTGTTGTTGTAGGTGGTCCTGCAGCTGAGCAGCAACAGCTTTTTCCAGCACTTTAGACAGAAAAGGGAGGTGTGAAATTGGGCGGTAATTAGAAAAAATGTCGGGATCCAAATTAGATTTTTTCAGAAGAGGCCTAATGATGGCAGTTTTTAGAGGCAGTGGAACATGACCAGATTGTAGAGACTGATTTATTATTTGAGTGATTAGTGGGCCTATTGCAGAGTGATTGGTTTTTATGAGAGACGAGGGGAAAGGATCCAGGGCGCAGGATGAAGGCTTCATTTTCTTGATGATGGCCTCCACCTCACTCTGAACAACTTCGTCAAAGCTGTTTAGGGTCCCAGAATGCAGACGGGTAGGTGGCACACTGAGAACAGGGAGGTTGTGGAGCTGAGATCTGATAGTGTCAACTTTGGTTTTAAAAGACGAAAGAAACAGGTCGCATTTTTGAGCAGAGTCCTCAAGAGTTTGTTTAATGGGATTAAGCAGACGAGTTATTGTGGAGAAGAGCTGTTTAGAGTTTCCAGGGCAGGTGTTGATGATGTTAGAATAATATTTGGAGCGTGCTTCTTTAAGAGAATAGGCGTACGCTTTCTGATGTTCTTTATATGCCTGCTTATGCACAGAGAGACCAGATGATTTTACACGTCTCTCAATAGCACGGCCAGTTGCCTTCATCTTGCGCAGCTCATCGGTGTACCAGGGGGCTGAATGGGAGAAAGACACCAGTCTTCTCTTCAAATTATATTGTGATATTTCAGAGCATTATCACGATAACGATAAATTTCGTGATATAACAAAACAAACAAAAAAACAGAAATCAAATTTATTTATTTGACAAAATTAACTTAACATGTTCTAAAAAAGCTAAGGCCCTGTACACACGTAGCCTGGTGTTTGAAAAATGAATATCTGCACCAAAAAAATATCTCTGTACATACATGTTCGGATATTTAAAATGTTTGTCTACATGTCCCCGTTTATTTTCACCACAGAGCGTTGTAAAGAATATGCTGAACCCATAGGTGGCAGTGTAGTGCTGTCACAACCCTTCAAAGCAACCACAACTTCCTGTTATTATTTCTTTTTTTCATTTGTGTGGACAGACCGTGAGGTTGAACTACTATTAAATACCGTGTTGGAGTACAAAGTTAATAAAATGCAGGAAAATGTCGACTGGTAATCATGTCCGACTGGGAATCATGCCAGAGCAGGTATGTTGACATTTTAGCTTTTATTTTTCGCCGAGCGTTATGTGACGTCAGCGCTGCTCCAGCTGGAGCAGAAACCTCCAGTTCTGAAAGCCCACACGCAGACTCGAAAGCGGAGAATTCTCAAATCTCCACTTTGGTCTGAGTTTTTTTTATTATTCGTTTATAGTTACATCAACCGGAGTTCATGTGTGGATGATAGGCCAAACCGCATGATAAACTGTTCTGTTTTACTGATATCCGGCTACGTGTGTACAGGGCCTAAGTCTGGTCCTCTGGACATTCAAAAAAACAAAACAAAGCAAAAAAAAACTGTAGAGGCGTTTTGTCTTTCGTCCGAAAGACTTCCTCAGTCTGAGCTGCTGTATTCAGCTCAGTCTTATAAATAGCACCCTCTCACCGTGGATCAACCAGTTGGCTGATGACAGCCTGAAACCTTTTTTTTTCTTTGTTTTGTTTTGTTTTTTGAATGTCCAGAGGACCAGACTTAGCTTTTTTAGATTTTTCTACCTGGATTATTAAGCATGCATCAGGGTAACTTAACATGTTGCTTTGCAGTATTATATACAATTTCAAAAAACAACGAGGGGTAATTTTACTGAAATTACTTTATTTAGTAAAGTATTCAGTCTCCAAGTATAAAAAAAAAAATCTGTTATTTAGATTGAAAAAGTGCACAAAATATAGATCAACAAAATCCACCAAAAAAACTAAAGTGCATGTGTAGTTTCCTAAAACAACTAAATAAAATGAATCTTAAGATCTGTTGAGCATAAATGAAACCTACAACAAAATATATGTTGTCTTTAAATGAGCTGTAACTTCCAGAACTTGTAACAAGGTGATCAGCTGACCCTGAAGCTTGTTGGTGTTTCAGCTTCATCTGTTCATGCAGGAATGATTCATTTATCTGACTGATCTGTCTCTGATCACCTGCCTCTTGGTCCGTGGACCGACTGTGGAACTCAAGAGACAGTTGAGCTGCGTGTTTGTACCGACAGTTTAGAGCACGGGAGACGCAGTACCGGCTGCTTAGAGCAGGGTGAGGGGAGGGGGAGACGAGCTGTCTGTACCTGCAGTTTAGAGCTGGATGGAGAGAAGCTGAGACGCGCGTTGTTTGTTTTTAACATTTTAGCTAGCTAGTATTGCGCGCAACTACAGGTATTCCCCGATTTACGAGCGAGATCCGTCACAAGGTGGCGCTCGTAAACCGGAAATCTCGTAATTTGGAACGGCCGCCATTTCTCTCGTAAACCCGGAAGTCCGCTCGTAAATTTCGCCAGCGCACCTAAAAACACTCTATTTTCATCTAAAAACTACTTTTGAGTGCATAAAAATGATCGGAAACGTGTGTTTATATGCTTAACTTGCTAACTGTAGTGAAAAAACACATGAAAACTCAGTATTTTTTTCGTTTTTTCCAAAAATTCAACCCGGAAGTCCGCTCGTAAATTTCGCCAGCGCACCTAAAAACACTCTATTTTCATCTAAAAACTACTTTTGAGTGCATAAAAATGATCGGAAACGTGTGTTTATATGCTTAACTTGCTAACTGTAGTGAAAAAACACATGAAAACTCAGTATTTTTTTCGTTTTTTCCAAAAATTCAACCCGGAAGTCCGCTCGTAAATTTCGCCAGCGCACCTAAAAACACTCTATTTTCATCTAAAAACTACTTTTGAGTGCATAAAAATGATCGGAAACGTGTGTTTATATGCTTAACTTGCTAACTGTAGTGAAAAAACACATGAAAACTCAGTATTTTTTTCGTTTTTTCCAAAAATTCGCAGCTCGTAAGTCTGGGACCTCGCAGATCAGAGCGCTCGTAAATCGGGGACTACCTGTAATTAGCGTTACACCAGTACCAACAGGTGAAGGGGAGGTGTGCAGCTCGGTTTGGTCGTTCGGCGCGCTCGGTTGTTAAGGGGACGGGGCGCCCTGACGTATTACGTCATGAAATTAGCATATCATATCATCATTTTTTTTGCCCGGGCAAGCTTTTTTTTACCTGTATTATTGTGAACAATATGAAATGGCCCAGCCCTAAAGCACACCCCTGGCCACTCACAGGAAATTGCACCCTCCCATCAACACTGCCAACTTCCCTTTTATAGAGGCTTAGACCACAGGGAAATTGTGACACCCTGTGATGCCACCTGTTACAATTAAGATAGACTTAAACTTATTTTTATGTACAGTATTTGTGTTTCCTGAACTAGACTGAAACATCAAAAAAGGCGTTCAATACAGGATCAACTGGACTTTATTTGTTGCAGAAAACGTTTCGACTTCTGTCCAGAAGTCTTTTTCAATTCTGAATGAATGGAAGCTGTGAGAACGAGAAGTTTCCAATGTTCCAGTTTCCAATTTCATATGTTGGTGCGTGGCTTGTCAGCCGGTATAAAACTTCTCGTTCTCGTTCTCACAGCTTCCATTCATTCAGAATTGAAAAAGACTTCTGGACAGAAGTCGAAACGTTTTCTGCAACAAAGTCCAGTTGATCCTGTATTGAACGCCTTTTTTGATTTTATCATGTCCGGGACGACTGAGAATCTTCACCAGCATAGACTGAAACATCTTCTTCTTTCGGCTTTTCCCTTTTCAGGGGTCGCCACAGCGAGTCATCCTCCTCCACCTCACTCTGTCCTCTGCATCCTCTGTCCTCACTCCAACTACCTTCATGTCCTCTCTAACTGCATCCATATATCTCCTCTTTGGTCTCCCTCTTTGTCTTTTTCCTGGCAGCTGCATTTCTAACATCCTTCTACCAATATACCCACTGTCCCTCCTCTGGACATGTCCAAACCACTGTCCCTCCTCTGGACATGTCCAAACCATCTCAGTCTGGCCTCCCTAACTTTATCTCCCAGTTGTTCAACATGTGCTGTACCTCTGATGATCTCATTCCTGATCTTATCCATCCTTGTCACTCCTAAGGAGAACCTCAGCATCTTCATTTCTGCTACTTCCAGTTCTTTCTCCTGTCTTTTTGTCAATGACACTGTCTCCAGACCATACAACATAGCTGGTCTCACCACTGTCTTGTAAACTTTTCCTTTGACCTTTGCTGACACCTTTTTGTCACAAATCACTCCTGAAACTTTTCTCCATCCACTCCATCCTGCCTGGACTCTCTTTTTCACCTCTTTACCACATTCCCCATTTCCCTGGACAGTGGACCCCAAGTACTTGAAGTCCTGCACCTTTGTGACCTCTGCTCCTTGTAACCTCACTGTTCCACTGGCCTCCCTCTCATTCACACACATGTACTAGACTGACTACTAGACTGAAACATAAAGATTCTAAAAAGCAAACGTATAACTTTATTTTTGCATATTTAAGGCAACAAATGTATTGTCACAAGAGCCAGATTACAGAAAGTATGTCTTGTATTCCTAAAGAGAATTAAGCAGATATTTTTTAATCCAGCATGCTAACCACTACAACTATAACATGTCAGAAAAAAGTCTTCCAGATGATCTATCTTCAGTAATATTTAGTTTTCAAATCATTGTACAGCCTACAATTGCTTTCAGTATCTTGATTTGGCCTTTTGACTGTGCAATTCTAAAACCAGATGGTGGTGTAGCTGCTCAGGATGCTCTCAATGATTCCTCTCTAGAAGGTGGTGAGGATGGGAGGTGGCAGATGAGCTTTCTTCAGTCTCCTCAGAAAGAAGAGATGCTACTGAGCTTTCTTGGTGATGGCGCTGTTGTTAAATGTCCAGGGGAGATTTTCCAGGTGAACACCAAGGAATTTGGTGCTCTTGACGATCCCCATGGAGTACCTTTTGATTTTCAGTGGGGAGTGGTCCCTTGGTGTTTTCCTAAAGTTAATGACCATCTCTTTGGTTTTGTCAACATTCAGAGACAGGTTGTTAACGTTGTACCAGTCCATTAGCCGTTGCACCTCCACTCTGTACATTGACTTGTTGTCGCTGATCAGTTCCAACACAGTTGTTTCATTTGCAAATTCCATTATGGAATTTGAGCTGTGCATTGTTGGACAGTCATGAGTAAGGTCTCTCTTGTAAATGAGTCCTTGAGGCTCAATGGGATTAACCTGCCTAAATAAAGGTTGAATGAAAAAAGTAAAATAAACAGCTGTGGACTGAGCACACAGCCCTGGGGAGCTCCGGTGGTCAGTGAGGTGGTTCTGCAGGTGTTTTTTCCAATTCGGGTGGACTGAGGTCTCCCAGTCAGGAAGTCCAGGATCCAGTTGCAGAGAGATGTGGTCAGGCCCAGTGTGTTCAGCTTTCCAATCAGATGCTGCTGAACGATGGTGTTGAATGCTGAGCTAAAGTCTATGAACAGCATCCTAACCTAACGTAAGTGTTTTTCTGTCCAAGTGTCTGGAAGCCAGATGGAAGTGTGGTGGCTATGGCATCATCCGTTAGGGTTAATTCAGTATCTTAAGTGTGGATGTGGTCATGGGGGTTGTTCGTTCAGAAGCCTCAGGGGGCAGATGCTGTGGACTGACCTAGTGGTTCTGACGCATATTGATCTGATTGATTGATTGGTTATGTTAGTCTTGATGAGAATGGCCTGAAGTTCTGCTTCATCAGTGGTTGCAGAATTAAAGAATTGTGTGTGGGAGGATTTCTGAGACATCAGAGAAGGACTTCTGGTTGGCCTCAGTGACGATGTGAGAAACTGTTCAACAGCTCATAAAAAGAAAAGAAGTCCTTGTCCCAGGCTGTGCTTTGTTTGCGTGAGGAGCTGCTAATGTGGACTGGAATATGGTTAGACAATATAAAATTCTTAATCAAGTCACCATGTCCACCTTTGAGTACGTAGAGGCTGAGGATTCAGGAACAGGTAAGTCAGTTGTCTTGGTTGTAGTCATTGAGTGTAAAGTTCAAGTTAAAAAGTGTCCCAGTAGTAGGGCACCAAGAAGGTATGAGATTCTTCCTGAGTACCTCATTTACCCGAGTAACTCATCCACTGCTGCTCATTTTTCCACTGCCTTTAATCATTTAAATTCACAGCTCTCTGTGTCTTTCAGCACCGAGGAGCTTTCACTGCATTTTGATTCTTTATGCAACACTATTCTGAATGATGTGGCTCCAATTAAAACTAGGCGTTCAAAGCCTAAATCTGACCCGTGGTTGAGCGACCATACCCGTGCCATTAGGCAGGTATGCAGGAAAAATGAACGCAAATGGAGAAAGGATGGTCTCCAAGTCTCATTTGATATGCTGAGAGAGAGTTGGCGTCGCTATCAACAAGCTGTAAAAACAGCCAGAGCCAAATATTTCTCTGACATTATTGTTGCCAACTCTCACAATCCCCGTGTTCTTTATGATACAATCAACACGGTCCTAAATTCACATGAACCGGTTCCTATTGAAGCATCTAAAGAACTTTGTGATAAGTTCCTTCAATTTTTTTTGGACAAGGTTACGAACACGAGGGCTTGTATTTCTTTTCCTTCCCATGACCCTTCCATCCTGGTCCCCTGTCCTGCACTTTTTGATCATCTGGAGCCTATTTCTCTCTCCTACCTAGAGAAAATTGTCACCAGTATGAAACCATCAGGTTCCCCCCTTGATGTTGTACCTCCTTGTTTTCTTAAGGAGGTATTTTCTACAGTTGGCTCTTTTGTTCTAAATTTGATCAATAGCAGCTTAATGTTTAGCGTGGTGCCAGGCAATTTTAGACATGCTGTGGTTCAGCCATTATTGAAAAAACCTGGCCTTGATCCTACCTCTTTGTCCAACTTTAGGCCAATTTCAAAGTTACCTTTTATTTCAAAAATATTGGAAAAAGTTGTTTACACCCAGCTGAAGGACTTTTTGGATGAATTTAAAATTTTGGAGGTCTTCCAGTCTGGTTTTAAAACCTACCATAGCACTGAATCTGCTCTTCTAAGGGTTTTTAATGACATATTTTTATCGCTGGATTCTGGAAACTGTGTTTTACTTGTGCTTTTAGATTTAACAGCTGCTTTTGACACAGTCGACCATGAAATTCTTATCGCCAGATTGGAGCAATGGGTGGGCATCACTGGCTCAGCTCTGCAGTGGTTTAGGTCCTACCTTTCAAATCGAAGTTTCAGTGTGAAGATTGATAATTTTACCTCTGCATCTGCTGCCCTCCCCTGGGGTGTACCCCAGGGATCTATCCTTGGTCCTCTTCTCTTCTCACTTTACCTTCTGCCACTCGGTTCTATTTTCAGAAAGCATGGTGTGCAGTTTCATTTGTATGCGGATGACTGTCAAGTCTATTTTCCTGTAAAACAAAATGGCTCCACGCAGTCTCTTCTGGACTGTCTTGGTGACATTAGAGGGTGGATGGCGCTTAATTTCCTCCATTTTAATGATAAAAAGACCGAGGTTATGGTCTTTAAATCTAGTGCTCCTGACAGTCCCACCACTTTTGATTTTTCCTCTTTGGCCCCATATGAAAAGTCGATTGTGACAAATCTAGGAGTGAAAATTGACCCCTGCCTGAAACTGGACTGTCACATCAACAGCATGGTTAAGTCCTCGTTCTTTCATCTGAGGCGCCTGTCAAAAATCAAGCCCCTCCTTTCTAGACGCCACTTAGAGACAGTAATCCACGCTTTTATTACTTCACGCCTGGATTATTGTAACTCTCTTCTGATTGGAGTAAATAAGGCCTCGCTTTCTCGGTTGCAGCTGGTACAAAATGCTGCTGCACGATTTTTGACTGGTACAGGCAGACGTGAGCACATCACTCCAGTTTTAATGTCCCTTCATTGGCTTCCTGTCCAGTTTCGAATCCATTTTAAAGTTTTATTGTTTGTTTTTAAGTCTTTGAACGGTTTTAGTCCCTCTTATCTGTCTGAACTGCTTCAACTTTATGTGCCATCACGTGCTCTTAGATCCGCTGACCAGATGCTTTTAGCAGTCCCGAAAACCTTTTATAAGACCAGAGGAGACAGAGCATTTTCAGCTCTGGCTCCTAAATTGTGGAACGAGCTGCCACTGAAGGTCAGGCAGGCCCCATCAATATCTGTTTTTAAAACTCGTTTAAAAACACATATGTTTTCATTGGCTTTTAAACCAGAATGAGTTCACATCTCTGTTTTAATGTTGTATTATTTTACTTGTGATGTTCTGATTATTTACATATTATTATATATCATATTATTTACAATACGCCTCAGTGGCTCACTGGAAGAGCGTCGGCTTTCCGCTCTAAACTTCATCTAGAGAGCTTAGAGCTCTCAACGACAGCTGGAGAGGACGCTGGCGTGATGTCGCCGCTTCTCCACGCTAAATAGTTATTTTACTGTTTCTATTTTTTGGACATTTTTTTTGGACATTTATCTGGACTCGTTTTGTTCAGTGGTTTTTTAATAAGGATTTTACGGACAGCTTGGCTAGCTCTTCCTAACCGGAATTTGGGCTGTCTACCTCCTGTCAAACTCCAGCACGAACTTACTTCAAGAACTACGTAGCTGCAATTATTGTTCCACTCACCTACTGCCTGTCAACCTCCTGTGTCATCTGGACTGTCCTGGATTTTCTCCTGTGCTCCTCTTCACGATATGCTCAACCAAGTTACATCCCTCTGCTTCTTGGTTGTTTCTTTCGGAGCCGTGGG
This sequence comes from Garcialebias charrua, assembly GCA_038048925.1. NCBI lineage: Eukaryota > Metazoa > Chordata > Actinopteri > Cyprinodontiformes > Rivulidae > Garcialebias > Garcialebias charrua. The sequence continues at coordinate 20,441 of JBBPBX010029592.1, forward strand.
TCTGCTGTTAGCAGCTAGCTCTGTGCTAGCTTCCCCCGGCTTGGCTGGCACGATGTTGACGTATTCCGCTTCGCAGCTGCTTGGACTTAACAACTGCTCCATTCCTCCCTCTGTTTCCACCATCAAACAACTGGGACTTCTGCGTAGACCTCGTTATATCCACAGAAGCTCTCGAAAGATATCCATCTACTCTGGGCAGCCGCAGGTTGGGTCTATCGCGTGTGTCTCGTCCAAGAGACGTGTCGCACCTCGACGACGTCATCAGAACGCTGCGTCTGTAGTCCCTTGTAGTCCACAGCGCACGAAGTGGCAAGGAAAACGTGGAGTGGACTTCAGTCTGCTGAAACCGGTTCAAAAGGCTTCTACACCAACTGGTATTAAATTAGAACTTTTCAATGTGCAGTCACTATCAAACAAATCATGCCTAATTCACGATCACATTCTGGAGAAGGACTTGGACCTCATGTGTCTTACAGAGACTTGGCATCAGCCAGATGTGTACAGTTCTCTAAATGAGGCCTGTCCGTCTGGATACAGTTATCTGCAGAGAGCCCGCAGCACTGGCCGCGGTGGTGGTCTGGCTGTAATCTACCGCAATAATTTAAAATTGACACATCTGGCTTCTCAGGACTTTTCCTCTTTTGAAAGTTTGGCCTTCAACTTCAAAGCCCCACTCCTGATGAACGTTATATTGATTTATAGACCTCCCAAACCGCATGTTTCATTTAACTCAGAGATGCATGACCTCCTCACCTTTTTCTGCACCTCCCCTGTGAAAACTATTTTTCTTGGAGATTTAAATATCCACATGGACAATTCCTCTTCCCCGTTGGCAACAGATTTTAAGTATCTTCTGGACTCTCTTAATCTCACCCAACATGTGGACGCCCCTACGCACAGCAGGGGGCACACTCTGGATTTGGTGATTACAGACACTGTACTCATCAATAACTTATCTGTATATGACCTGGGTGTCTCGGACCACAGTGTCATCTCTCTGGAAGTGCCTTCAACTTCGCCTGCTTCAAACCCAAAGCGACCCATCCAGTTCCGGGACTTTAAAAACATTTCCCCTGATGTTCTGTCCGCTGATCTTCACGCCCTGACCGCTGTCAATCATTCATCTGCCAATGACTCCGTTGATTACTACAACCGATCTCTCCAAGAGCTTCTGGACCTACATGCTCCCTTGAAGACAAGACTGGTGTCTTTCTCCCGTTCAGCCCCCTGGTACACTGATGAGCTGCGCAGGATGAAGGCAACTGGCCGTGCTATTGAGAGACGTGTAAAATCATCTGGTCTCTCTGTACATAAGCAGGCATACAAAGAACATCAGAAAGCATACGCCTATTCTCTTAAAGAAGCACGCTCCAAGTATTACTCCAACATCATCAACACCTGCCCTGGTAACTCTAAACAGCTCTTCTCCACAGTAACTCATCTACTTAATCCCATTAAACAAACTTCTGAGGAATGTGTTCAAAAATGCGACCTGTTCCTTTCATCATTTAAAAACAAAATTGACACCATCAGATCTCAGCTTCACAACCTCCCTGATCTTCGTTTACCATCTACCCGTCTGCATCCTGGGTCCCTGAGCAGCTTTGATGAGGTTGTTCAGAGTGAGGTGGAGTCCATCATAAAGAAAATGAAGCCTTCATCCTGCGCCCTGGATCCCTTCCCCTCATCTCTCATAAAATCCAATCACTCTGCAATAAGCCCATTAATCACACAAATAATAAATCAGTCTCTACAATCTGGTCATGTTCCACTGCCTCTAAAAACTGCCATCATTAGGCCTCTTCTGAAAAAATCTAATTTGGATCCCGACATTTTTTCTAATTACCGCCCAATTTCCCACCTCCCGTTTCTGTCTAAAGTGCTGGAAAAAGCAGTTGCTGCTCAGCTGCAGGACCACCTACAGCAACACTCTCTGTACGAGAAGTTCCAGTCGGGATTCAGAGTAGCTCACAGTACTGAGACTGCATTACTGAGAGTTACAAATGATATCCTCATGGCTGCTGACACTGGCTCTCCCTCCGTCCTTGTCCTCCTTGACCTCACTGCAGCCTTCGACACTGTGGACCATAATATCCTCCTCCACCGTCTTCATGTGGAGGTCGGTCTCTGTGACACTGTCCTGGACTGGTTCAAATCTTTCCTCTCCGATAGGCTGGAATGCGTTAGTCTTGGCAATGCCACTTCCCAGACAGTCGGTGTCTCCTGTGGTGTCCCTCAAGGGTCAGTTCTGGGGCCCCTGCTGTTTTCCCTTTACATGCTGCCTTTAGGTCAAATTATTAATCAGTTCAACATTTCTTTTCACTGCTATGCCGACGACACACAGCTTTACATCAGGACTGGATCATCCTCATCATCCCCATCTCCATCTTCACTCACTGCCCTCTCTACCTGCCTGGAGGAAATAAGGGCATGGATGAATCAGAACTTTCTTCAATTAAACTGCTCCAAGACTGAGGCCATAATGATTGGCACCCCTCACCAGATACAAACATCAACTTTAACAACAATCTCCTTCTCTGGTCAAGACATCCCCCTCTCCACCTCTGTTACAAATCTTGGAATAAAAATGGACTCTCATCTTACATTTGAAAATCACATTAAGTATCTGTTTAAAACCTGCACCCTGTATTCACTGGTTAACTGGACATCATTAACCTCACGCAGACTCTTCCACTGGTACATTTTCATCTTTAAATCACTTCTTGGTCTGCTGCCCTCATACATCTCCTCCTACATGTCTTTACGTGAGTGCAGCTACAGTGTGCGCTCTCAGGACATGATTACCTGCAGTGTTCCGTCAGTGAGGACTGAACTTGGAAAAAGGGCCTTCTCCTACTCCGCTCCTGCTTCATGGAATATCTTACAAAAAGATCTGAAGCTCTCGACCTTGACTTCTCTAAATGGTTTTCAGAATCTGTTGGAATCCTGGCAAAAACCAATGCAGATTTGTTCCTGTCTTTGATTTTATACGTCTACCTTATAATGTTTTGCTAGTTTTTTGATACTTTGTTTAAAAAAAAAAAAAACTTTCTTTTGTTTTTTTCTCTCTTTTGTTTTCTATTGTTTATTGTTTGTTTGTTTATTGTTTATTGTTTAAGGAAATTCTACCACTGCTGTTCATTGTTCTTTAGTTTTAGCAGGTCGCTTTCGTAAATGAGCCCATGAGGTTCAAAAGATTTACCTGACTAAATAAAGGTTGAATGAATGCTTCTTCCATCTTCGAAACATCTCCAGACTTCGCCCATCTCTGACTTTTTCCGATGCTGAGAAACTCGTCCATGCCTTTGTCTCCTCCAGGCTCGACTACTGCAACTCCCTGTTTATTGGAATCCCTGGCAAAAACCTTCAGAAACTTCAATATATTCAAAACAGTGCAGCAAGGATTTTATTGAGAGCTCGTAAATTTGAACATATTACACCCATTCTCCATAACCTCCATTGGCTTCCTGTCACCTACAGAATTCAGTACAAAACTGCTCTCATTACACACCAATGCTTACACGGAACTTCACCTGACTATCTAAAGGACATTCTTGCACCATATTCATCCACCCGGTCTCTACGATCACAGAACAGTAATCTACTTCACATTCCACGAACCAAATTAAGGACCATGGGAGACAGGGCATTCTGTGTGGCTGCCCCCCGCCTATGGAACTCCCTCCCTGACTGCCTGAGAGCTCCACAGTCACTGGTTGACTTTAAAAGCAGTTTAAAGACTTTTCTTTTTAAGCAAGCCTATTCTGCCATCCATCCATCCATCCATCCTTCTTCCGCTTATCCGGGGTCGGGTCGCGGGGGTAGCAGCCTAAGTAGGGAGGCCCAGACTTCCCTCTCCCCAGCCACTTGGAGCAGCTCCTCCGGGGGAATCCCAAGGCGTTCCCAGGCCAGCCGAGAAACATAGTCCCTCCAGCGCGTCCTGGGTCTTCCTCTGGGTCTCCTCCCGGTGGGACATGCCCGGAACACCTCACCAGGGAGGCGTCCAGGAGGCATCCTAACCAGATGCCCGAGCCACCTCAACTGGCTCCTCTCGATGTGGAGAAGCAGCGGCTCTACTCCGAGTCCCTCCCGGATGACTGAGCTTCTCACCCTATCTCTAAGGGAGAGTCCAGCCACCCTGCGGAGAAAACTCATTTCAGCCGCTTGTATCCGAGATCTTGTTCTTTCGGTCATAACCCAAAGCTCATGACCATAGATGAGGGTGGGAATGTAGATCGATCGGTAAATTGAGAGCTTTGCCTTTCGACTCAGCTCTCTCTTCACCACGACAGACCGGTACAGCGCCCGCTTCACTGCGGACGCTGCACCTATCCGCCTATCGATCTCACGCTCCAGTTTTCCCTCATTCGTGAACAAGATCCCGAGATACTTAAACTCCTCCACTTGGGGCAGGACCTCCTCCCCGACCCGGAGAGGGCATGCTACCCTTTTCCGGCTCAAGACCATGGCCTCGGATTTGGAGGAACTGATCCTCATCCCGGCCGCATCACACTCGGCTGCAAACCGCTCCAGTGAAAGTTGTAAATCACGAACTGATGAAGCCAGTAGGACCACATCATCTGCAAAAAACAGAGAAGCGATTCTAAGGCCACCAAAACGGAACCTCTCAACACCTTGGCTGCGCCTAGAAATTCTGTCCATAAAAGTTATGAACAGAATCGGTGACAAAGGGCAACCTTGGCGGAGTCCAACTCTCACCGGAAACGAGCCTGACTTACTGCCGGCAATGCGGACCAAGCTCTGACACCGGTCGTACAGGGACCTAACAGCCCTTATCAAAGGGCCTGGTACCCCATACTCCCGGAGTACCCCCCACAGAACCCCCCGAGGGACGCGGTCGAATGCCTTCTCCAAGTCCACAAAGCACATGTAAACTGGTTGGGCAAACTCCCACGCACCCTCCAGGACCCTGTTGAGGGTGTAGAGCTGGTCCAGTGTTCCACGACCAGGACGAAAACCACATTGCTCCTCCTGAATCCGAGGTTCGACTATCCGACGGACCCTCCTCTCCAGAACCCCTGAATAGACCTTACCAGGGAGGCTTAAGAGTGTGATCCCCCTATAGTTGGAACACACCCTACGGTCCCCCTTTTTGAATAGGGGAACCACCACCCCAGTCTGCCAATCCAAGGGAACTGCCCCCGATGTCCACGCGATATTGCAGAGTCGCGTAAGCCAACACAACCCCACAACATCCAGAGCCCTAAGGAACTCCGGGCGAATCTCATCCACCCCCGGAGCCTTGCCACCGCGGAGCTTTTTAACCACCTCGGCGACCTCAGCACCAGAGATCGGAGAACCCGACCCAAAGTCCCCAGGCTCCGCTTCCTCAGTGGAAGACGTGCCAGTAGGATTGAGGAGGTCTTCGAAGTATTCCGCCCACCGACTCACAACATCCCGAGTTGAGGTCAGCAGCACGCCACCCCACCATAAATGGTGTTGGTCGCGTACCTCTTTCCCCCCCTGAGACGCCGGATGGTGGACCAGAATCGCCTCGAAGCCGTACGGAAGTCATTCTCCATGGCCTCTCCGAACTCCTCCCACGCCCGAGTTTTTGCCTCAGCAACCACCCGAGCCGCATGCCGCTTGGACTGCCGGTACCTATCAGCTGCTTCCGGGGTCCCACAAGCCAAAAAGGCCCAATAGGACTCCTTCTTCAGCCTGACAGCATCCCTCACTGCCGGTGTCCACCACCGGGTTCGAGGGTTGCCACCACGACAGGCACCAACAACCTTGCGGCCACAGCTCCGATAAGCTGCCTCGACAATAGAGGCGCGGAACACGGCCCACTCGGACTCCATGTCCCCCGCCTCCCTCGGAACGTGTTCAAAGCTCTCCCGGAGGTGGGAGTTAAAGCTCCGTCTTACGGGAGACTCTGCCAGACGTTCCCAGCAGACCCTCACAATACGTTTGGGTCTGCCAGGTCTGACCGGCATCCTCCCCCACCATCGGAGCCAACTCACCACCAGGTAGTGGTCAGTTGACAGCTCCGCCCCTCTCTTCACCCGAGTGTCCAAGACATGCGGCCGCAGATCAGATGAGACGACAACAAAGTCGATCATCGAACTGCGACCTAGGGTGTCCTGGTGCCAAGAGCACATATGGACACCCTTATGCTTAAACATGGTGTTCGTTATGGACAATCCATGACGAGCACAGAAGTCCAATAACAGAACACCACTCTGGTTCAGATCAGGGGGGCCGTTCCTCCCAACCACACCCCTCCAGGTCTCACTGTCATTGCCCACGTGAGCGTTGAAGTCCCCCAGTAGAACAAGGGAGTCCCCAGGAGGCGCACTCTCCAATACCCCCTCCAAGGACTCCAAAAAGGGTGGGTAGTCTGAGCTGCCGTTTGGTGCATAGGCACAAACAACAGTCAGAGCCCGTCCCCCCACACGTAGGCGAAGGGAGGCTACCCTCTCGTTCACCGGGGTGAACCCCAACGTACAGGCACCAAGATGGGGGGCAACCAGTATGCCCACTCCTGCTCGGCGCCTCTCACCAGGGGCAACTCCAGAGTGGAAGAGTGTCCAACCCCTCTCAAGGAAACTGGTTCCAGAGCCAGAGCCATGCGTTGAGGTGAGTCCGACTATTTCTAGTCGGAAACTCTCAACCTCACACACTAGCTCAGGCTCCTTCCCCACCAGAGAGGTGACATTCCATGTCCCAATGGCCAGCTTCTGTAGCCGAGGATCAGACCGCCAGGGTCCCCGCCCTCGGCCACCACCCATCTCACATTGCACCCGACCCCTTTGGCCCCTCCCACAGGTGGTGAGCCCATGGGAAGGGGGACCCACGTCTCCTCTTCGGGCTGTGCCCGGCCGGGCTCCATGGGTAAAAGCCCGGCCACCAGGCGCTCGCCAGCGTGCCCCACCTCCGGGCCTGGCTCCAGAGTGGGGCCCCGGTGACCCGCGTCCGGGCGAGGGAAAACTTAGTCCATTAATTGTACTCATCATAGGGGTTTTTGGGCTGCACTTTGTCTGGTCCCTCACCTAGGACCTGTCTGCCTTGGGTGACCCTACTAGGGGCATGAAGCCCCTGACAGCATAGCTCCTAGGATCATTGGGACACTCAAACCCCTCCACCACGGTAAGGTGGCAGCCCAGGGAGGGGCCTATTCTGCCTCCGCATGATTTTATCTTTGATCTTGGTTGATAGTATTATTGATTTTACTTGATTTTATCACTTGTTTTATTTATTTATTTATTTTATTTTTTTAAGCAGGCCTATTCTGCCTCCACATGATTCTGTCTTAATCTTAGTTGATACCATTATTGATTTTATTTGATTTTATCACTTGTTTTATTGTTGTAGCACTTTGAGATTTTTATTAATGAAAAGTACGGTATAAATTGAATTTATTATTATTATTATTATTATTATTATTATTTATATGATTGAGATTGATTGTTTTTATTGTTTTGTGCTTGTTTTTGTTCTTGTACAGCACTTCGGACATCTGCTGCTGTATTTTTAAGTGCTTTATAAATAAACTGGTATGGTATGGTATAATAATAATAATAATAATAATAATAATGAATTCAATTTATAACGCGCTTTTCATTAGTGAAAATCTCAAAGCGCTACACACATTGAATGCTACACACATTCATACACCGGTAGCGGCAGACTACCATGCAAGGTGCTTTCCAGTCCTACCGGGAGCAACTCTGGGTTAAGTGTCTTGCCCAAGGACACAACGACACATGGTGTGGGGAACCGGGATTCGAACCGCCAACCTTCCGATCGGGGGACGACTGCCATTACCACTACGCCACGGCCGCCCATGGTACCTGAAGGCTCTGGATGTTGTTGAGCTTCCACGGTTGGCACCCTTCTTCAGCGTTGCTGATAGGGCTGCTGTTAATAAAACCTGTGGCTGGACAAACTAGGGTGGTGGCCTTCCTATTCAACAAGGAGACCAGAGAGTCTGCTCCAACTATTGAAGGCTCACACTTCTCTGATTCCCCTGGAAAGATTACTCCAGGGTGTTGGAGAGGAGAATCCAACCAATTACTGTATCAAACCTCTGACTCAGTAGGAGCAGCAAAAACATGATCTTGGTCTAACCAAAAGAAGATAGTTCTAGATTTAGGCAGCTGAAATGAACTACCTCTGTTGCATGGCTGAGCTCAGCCTTATGGTACATTCAGACCGAACAGCGTTTCAACTTCCAAAAAGCTCGTCACGCACGCAAGTGGACGCACTTGGTGTCCAGACCTACTTGGACCTGAACGCCAGAAGCGAAACTGCTGCGGGGTGTGTGGGAGGAGCTTACCGGTATACCGAGTCCTCACTCACTCCGCCAGGCGAGGAGCTTTTTATCTCTGTCTCTGTGGAGCAGACTTGACTGGTCGTGAAGGAATTGTCGCGAACACACAGCTACAATGAGTTTCTCTTCCATAGTCCATGACTCCGCGGGTTTTTTCTGTGTCCCACAAACAATACGTCACATAGTTGCGCAATCATTTCCGCGTCACTGGTTTCCGCGTCACATAGGGACTCTCCCCCTGACCCCCTCTCTTCTCCCCCCGACTCTCCCTGATTGGTTGACACACCAACCAATCAGGTAGAGTTGAGCGGCGTCTGAAAGTTTGAACGGCGAAATCTTCAGCATGGTGAATGCGTGGTTTGGAGGCTGAAGCCGGTTCACGTGCACGGAAAACGCTTTCCAGCACGCTCAACACGCACGCGACGTGACGCCCGACGCCAAGACGCGGCTGGAAGCGCGTCCCCCATTGACTTTGCATGTAAGCTGGACGCTCCTGCCGTTGAAACGCTGTTAGGTCTGAATGCACCATGAGAGATAAAGTAAGAAGCTCAATCGCCTTGAGAAGAGCTTGAAGTTAAAGGGATCCTGCTGAGGTGGTTCATGATGGCTTCTGTGCTCTCCCATGGAAGATTTCAAGACATGTCTATGGCGAGGAGACCTTGAAGGTGACCCAGAACTCTGGAAATGCTCTGTATCCTCTGAAGACATTGAGATCATCCAGGAGGAGCTGGGAGGTGTTGATGGGGGTATAGGTTTAATAAAGGTATAGTGCAAGAAAATGGACAAGTTGGAAGTTGTCTAATTTACTAAGTACCAACATTCTTTTTCTCCTTTCTTGCAGCAATGTTGACAGCGTAGACCATCAGAGTCAGAGTACTTTTATTAACATTGCACAAGTTTTCACCAATACAGCGTGAATATGTACGCACAGTCATCCTGAAGGGGGGGTGAGTGTGTGAAGCTGCTGCCTAATTCAGACCACATGAGACGAATCACATTATGTTCTTCAGCGCGGCCTCTCTCATCCGTATCGGGATGAAGGTCAAAGGTGTGAAAAACAAGGAAAGTACCATAAGGGTCACAGCGTTGGTATTAAAAAAAGTATCACATTTTGTCTGCCAAGACACCACATGAGACAGTAAAAACCATACCATAAGCACATTTAAGACAGTTACATGTTGCATTTTGAGACTGAGGCAGGGAGATTTTTGTCCATGAGACATTCCAGATAGCAACAGTCTGAGAACCAGCTGGCCTCCGATAACGCTCATAGAAAAGTTATCCGGGGGGATAGCAGACAAGACAAGAGGAGCAGTTGTTTGTCCTCAGTAAAACACGTCTCAGGAGAAATTAGATATCCATTCTTTTCCAAGGCTGTTTCCAAGGGAGTCAGATCAGAATGACAAATATTTTTACTTCAGGCTCACATTGTAATTTCTGCAGCCTTGAGTCTGTAAGGGCGACTCTGTTCCAAAAATGATCCAATTCGGGACTTTTTTCCACTGATCCAAGCTCTGTCCTTAGATATTGACCAGTACATCATCCAGAGTCCCAATCCGAGTGGGTGATCTGTTCACCTTCCGGATAAGCTCGCAAACAGCTGATTTCTCGAGGTCACCGCGCAGACCAGACGTCGGGTGCTCCAGGCATTAAGTCCTGCTGAAGTCTCCCTCGATTTACGATAGGCCAGTGCTCCACAAAACGCCAAAAAGCAAAGCGCTGCCATCATAATCCAATATAATCCAGATTCTTCACCTCCTCCACAGAGCACAGCACAGAGAGCGAGACGCACACCATCCAACAGGAATCCATGGCGTATCCTCTTCGTCACTCTGTGAGGATGGACCGGCTCCCCTCGTGCCTTGCCTTCTGTTGAAATCTTGTTCGTAGAATCGAATGCCCATACCTCCAATCCATCTTAATTTGCGTTCGAGGTGCTTTTCTGAGGAGCTGCAGGCAGCAGGGGGGGGGGGGGGAGGATGGGGGAGGAGAGGACTGAAGCGACTGCCTCCGCCAAGAGCCAGAACAAAAACAGAACAGAAACAAAAAAATGGATAATAATAATAATGAATTCAATTTATAACGCGCTTTTCATTAGTGAAAATCTCAAAGTGCTACACACATTGAATGCTACACACATTCATACACCGGTAGCGGCAGACTACCATGCAAGGTGCTTTCCAGTCCTACCGGGAGCAACTCGGGGTTAAGTGTCTTGCCCAAGGGCACAACGACACATGGTGTGGGGAACCGGGATTCGAACCGCCAACCTTCTGATTGGGGGACGACTGCCATTACCACTACGCCACGGCCGCCCCCAAATATGTGGGATAAGTTGGAAGTTGTCTAATTTACTAAGTACCAACATTCTTTTTCTCCTTCTTTGCAGCAATGTTGACAGCGTAGACCATACCAGAGGAGATGATCTGTCCACCAGATCAGGACCAGAGCATCAAGACCTGAAAACAGGAGAGGAAGAAGCTGAGGATGACATGGATTCCAGAAACAGTGGAGAGGAAATGTTAGAAGGAGATGGCGACTGGACTCCAGATACTGAACTCAAGACTCGCAGAAAACCAAGAAGCAAGAAAGCTAAACTAGATGTGAAGAAGACTGTGGAGAGTAAAAAGTATTGTAAAGTGTGTGGAGTCTCGTACTTGATCCTGGGGAGTTTGATCACCCACACCTGGAGTCACGTGGACGAGCAGCAGAAAGTTTGTGGGGTCTGTGGAGAGAAGTTTGAATCTGTAGAAGAGTTAAAGGAACATCTCAGAAATCACAGAAACGTTCACATCTGCTCACACTGCGGGAAGACTTTCGCCTCCATCACCAATCTGAAGTGGCACACCACTAAACACACAGGAAACGCTCAGTTTAAATGTAACGTTTGCAATAAAACTTTCACTGTAAAGTCCACCCTGAACGCTCACCTTTCAGTTCACATGGAAGAGAAACCATACAGATGTGACGTTTGTCCAAAGTCGTTTGGTCTGAAGTCACAGCTCAAAGCTCACAGAAATATACACACCGAGAAAGATACATACCACTGCAAAATCTGTGGTAAGACCTCAGCTGACCGCAAATTTATTATCCTCCACAGGCTGATCCATTCAGAGGAAAAGCGCTATGGATGCAAAATATGTGGGAAACATTTTAAACTTCCAAGTACTCTGCGGTCACACATGAAGATCCACACTGTCAGAGATCGGTCATTCCTCTGCCACATCTGCTCAAAAGATTTCACAACATATCAAAGCCTGAGGATTCACCTGAAGACTCACAGCAGTGAGAGGCCGTTTGTTTGTGACCTGTGCGGTAAGGCCTTTTCTTCCAAAGCAATACTAAACTTTCACTTCAAATTTCACTCTAACGAAAGACCGTTTGAATGTTCCGAGTGTGGACGTGCCTTCAAAGTTAAATGTCACTTGAGTAACCACTTGTTGACCCATTCAAACGTCAAACCGTTCGTCTGTGGGGTCTGTGGGAAGGCGTGTTATCGAGCAGAACACCTGAAGGTTCACATGAGGACCCACAATGGAGAAAGACCCTACAAGTGCACCCTTTGCGACAAAGCCTTCACCCAGAGCCACTGTTTGAAAACACACATGAAGAGCCACCAGACCAAAGAACACCCTGTCCATGAGAACCAGACTAAAGAAAATCCTGTCCATGAGAACCAGACTGAAGAAAATCCTCTTCCTGATGGTCCTCCTACTGATCCATCTGATTCCTTCATGACTTCATCAGTTGAGCCCTTTCCTCTCAGTGGGGTGGAACACCAGCTCTACCCTGATGCGCTTCCCGATCACTGAGCTCCTCACCCTGTTCTTCAGGCTGAGCCCAAATTCATTCAACCTTTATTTATACAGGCTAGCCTCGTTGAGTCACGGGGACTCATTTACAAGAGGGACCTGTCTCACTCACACCAAACAACCATCCACTCTCTCACTCACACCTAGGGTCAATTTAGAGTCACCAATCAGCCTAACAAGCATGTTTTTTGGTCTGTGGGAGGAAACCGGAGTACCCGGAGGAAACCCACGCATGCACGGGGAGAACATGCAAACTCCACCCAGAAAGGCCCCGGACCGGGATTTGAACCGGCAACCTTCTCGCTGAGAGGCAGCAGCTCTACCAGTTGTGCCACCGTGCTGCCCAAATACTCCCCAAATAAAATGTTGGTTACATACTGTAACCCCAGATTCTTTGACATCATCCAGTCAGATTTGTTCCGTCTCAAACTTGTCCTACATGCCGAGAAAACCAAAGAGATGTTTTTTTCAAATAGGAAGTTGGTCCCAGCAGTTCTTCCTCTGAATTTATCCTTAAATTGTGTCTAACTGTGACTTTCCTTCCCTCTATTGATTACGGTGACATTATCTACATGAATGCTCCTACAAGCCCCCTGCAGATGTTGGATGTTGTCTATCATGGTGCACTAAGATTCATAACTGGTTGTGATTATCGTACCCACCACTGCACCCAGTATTCACTGGTTAACTGGACATCATTAACCTCACGCAGACTCTTCCACTGGTACATTTTCATCTTTAAATCACTTCTTGGTCTGCTGCCCTCATACATCTCCTCCTACATGTCTTTGTGTGAGTGCAGTTACAACGTGCGCTCTCAGGACATGATTACCTGCAGTAATACCTGCAGGATACCTGCAGGTATTACTGCAGGTATCCTGCAGTAATACCTGCAGGATACCTGCAGGACAAGGCTATTGACAGTATTCTGTACCACAGACTGTACCCAGGGGAGGCCACACCCAGTCTGTATGGTTTACCCAAAATCCACAAACAAGGTGTACCTTTAAGACCAATTGTTAGCATGATTAACTCGGTCACTTACAATGTTTCCAAATATCTGGCATCTGTACTCATCCCTTTAGTTGGCAGCTCAGAACACCACATACAGAACACCATGGACTTTGTGGAGAAGGTGAAGGGTGTCATCATGGAGACTGATGAAACAATGGTCTCTTTTGATGTCACATCACTCTTTACGTGCATCCCTGTTGATGAAGCAGTAGAGGTGGTCTGTTTAAGGTTAAAATCAGACACCACTCTGAACAGCAGGACCACACTTTCCACAGAGCAACTGTGTCAACTCTTGAAACTGTGCCTGCAGTCAACCTACTTCACATATGGGGAGCAATATTATAGGCAGAAACATGGGTGTGCTATGGGGTCTCCAGTTTCTCCTATTGTTGCCAACCTGTACATGGAGGAGGTAGAAAAGAAAGCCTTGACGTCCTTTTCAGGGAGACCACCAAGTCATTGGTTCAGGTATGTTGATGACACCTGGGTTAAAATTAAATCTCAGGAAGTCCAACATTTCACTGATCACATCAACTCTGTGGATAAATATATCAAGTTCACACGAGAAGATGTAAAAAATGGCAGGTTGGCTTTCTTGGACTGTGAGGTCTCAGTTTCTGATAGAGGAAATTTGCAAACTGATGTGTACCGCAAACCCACCCACACAGACCAGTATTTACAGTTCGACTCCCATCACCCTCTGGAGCACAAGTTAGGAGTCATCAGGACTCTGTACCACAGAGCAGACAGCGTCCCCACTAACTTAGGAGCCAGACAGAAGGAGAAATCACACACAAAACAGGCTCTAGGGAAATGTGGATATCCTAACTGGGCCTTCCTGAAAGCAGAGAAGAAACCCAAACAGGACTCCAGCCAGCCATCAGGTGAAAAGAAGGAACCCAGACCCAGACCAGTGGTCATTCCGTATGTTGCGGGAGTTTCAGAGACATTGAGACGTTTATTCTCTAAACACAACGTCCCAGTGGCTTTTAAACCCCAAAATACATTACGGCAAAGACTGGTTCATCCCAAAGATCCAGTCCCCCGGCACAAACAGAGTAATATTGTGTATGCTGTTCAGTGTCAGGAGGGCTGTGATCAGTCTTATATCGGGGAAACTAAACAGCCACTGGCCAAAAGGATGGCCCAGCACAGAAGATCAACATCATCAGGTCAGGACTCTGCAGTCTACACTCATCTCCAGGCCAGCGGTCACTCTTTCAAGGATGAAGATGTTCACATCCTTGATAGAGAGGAACGATGGTTTGAGAGAGGAGTAAAGGAGGCCATCTTTGTGAAAAGAAACCGTCCATCATTAAACAGGGGTGGAGGCCTCCGGGTTCAACTGTCTCCCTCTTACAATGCTGTTATTGCTAGTATCACTCAGCCCTCTGTGAATAGCAAACAACCATCAGGGTGCTAATGATCCATTGTTAGGCTGATGGCCCTCCTTGATCATGTGAGCAGCTGGTTTCAGGCTGTCATCAGCCAACTGGTTGTGCAACACTGTGGGAGGGTGCTATTTATAAGACTGAGCTGAACACAGCAACTCAGACTGAGGAAGTCTTTCGGACGAAAGACGAAACGTTTCTACATTTTTTTTGCTTTGTTTTGTTTTATTTTTTGAATGTCCAGAGGACCAGACTTAGCTTTTTTAGATTTTTCTACCTGGATTATTGAGCATGCATCAGAGTATTACCTGCAGTGTTCCATCAGTGAGGACTGAACTTGGAAAAAGGACCTTCTACTACTCCGCTCCTGTTTCCTGGAATATCTTGTAAAAAGATCTGAAGATCTCGACCTTGACCTCTCTTAAGTGGTTTTAATACTCTGTTAAGTTCCTGTTTTTAGATTTTCAGTTTTGTAAATTGCCTTATAATCCAGCTGTTTTCTTTTCGCTACTTTTCCTCTTGATTGTCCTTTTGGTTGCTATTGTGTTTTTTTATTTGTTAAAAAAAAAAAAGAGAGAAATTAAAATTTGTATGCCTATTTTATGGCTGTCTATTTTTGTCATTGTTGTCCACTGTTGTCTTGACTCTTTGTTAAGAAATCAGGTCTCGTAAATGAGTCCGGGAGGCTCAATGGGATTAACCTGTCTAAATAAAGGTTGAATGAATTCTATGACTATAGGTGCAGCTCTTTAAGGCTATAGGGCAAGGCAGAGCTCTGCGTTGTTGCCAGCGCCGCGCGACGCTGTGAGAGCGCCGCAGGCACAAGCCTTTGAAC
>JBBPBX010029593.1:8504-21887 GCA_038048925.1 Garcialebias charrua
TTGCACTGCAAAACGTTGACCGCAAGATAATCACTAAAATCTTGGCCACTAGACTGAATAAATGTTTAGCATCTATCATCCATCCTGATCAGACTGGGTTCATCCCCGGCAGAATGTCTTTTTTCAATGTAAGACGATTACTTAATACTATATATCTTGACCACAAAAATACTAAAGCTTCTATTCTGGCCCTTGATGCACATAAAGCCTTTGACCAAGTTGAATGGCCATATATGTTCGAATCACTGCGCAGATTTGGTTTTGGCGAGACCTTCATCTCATGGGTAAAACTGATTTATCTAGAACCTATGTGCTCCATCCTGACAAACAGTAATCGATCAGCCCCATTTCACTTGCAGCGCTCAGTTCAGCAGGGCTGCCCACTGTCACCAGCGCTTTTCGCTATTGCTTTGGAGCCACTTGCTGTGGCAATTAGGGCACATCCGCATATTGAAGGCCTTCATGTCGCCGGCGTTGAAACAACAATCAGTCTGTACGCCGACGATGTGATATTATATTTACATGACACGGTGAAATCGGTCCCATTCCTCCTCGACCTGATTACATCTTTTAGTAAGATCTCTGGATACTCAATCAACTGGTCAAAGAGCGAGTTAATGCCTCTTTCCAACACATACCCATTAGGATTTTTACAAAATGTCCCATTCAAAGTAGTTGAAAACCATCTTACCTATCTAGGCGTCATTGTGCCCAAAGACCCAAAACATATATTTAAACTAAATTTTACAAAGTTTATATCCGGATTAAAACTAAACATCGAATACTGGAAAACTTTGCCTCTGTCAATGATTGGACGCATCAACTCACTTAAAATGATTTCCCTACCTAGGTTCCTATACTTATGTCAAAACCTTCCTATCTATCTTACAGCAGCCTTCTTTAAAGAACTAGACTCAATCATTCATTCCTATATATGGAATGGGAAAAATGCTAGAATTTCTAGAGTGCACCTGCAAGGGCTAAGGGGGAAGGGAGGGCTGGGACTACCTGTATTTAAACATTACTATTGGGCTGCCAACATCAGAGCACTAATGTTCTGGCAGTATGAGCTCGCTGACAACCCGGCAACTACTGCTCCGCTGTGGGTCAAGATGGAATCTAAACTGGTAAATAACTCGTCCTTGCCAGCTCTATTGTTTGCCTACCTTGAAAAGTCTGAAGCCTACCGAAACTTGAGCTTTGTGTTAAAACACGAAATAAGAATTCTAAACCAGATCAGGAGTTTCCTTGCACTACCAAAGACGTCCGTACAGACGCCATTATGTTTTAATCATAGTTTTCTGCCTCCCTGGCACGATAAAGTTTATCATGACTGGAAGGAAAAGGGGCTGGTGTTAATTAAGGACATGTATATTGATAACAAATTTGCATCATTCAGTCTACTAAAAGAAAAATATAATTTGCCCCACTCACACTTCTTCCGTTATTTGCAGGCCAGGCATTATATAAAGTCATCTATCCAAAACTATGACATTCTTGCGCTTGAGCATGGCATATTTGAGATCATTACGAGCCCTCCTGATTCACTACATCTTATTACAAAAATAATGCATCTATTTGGGGACTGCAACGTGGCATGTACCACAAAAATAAGGGAGGCCTGGGGAAAAGAGCTAGGGATAACAATCCCTGAATCATGGTGGAATAGATGCCTTTCAAAAATCAGTTCTTGTTCGATAAACAGCAGACATCAGCTAATTCAGTTTAAAATCACATATCGATTACACTACTCAAAGGTCAGGTTACACAAGATATACCCCTCTATTTCCCCAATATGTGACAGGTGTAACATATCTGAGGGCACATTGTCTCATGCCTTTTGGTCCTGTCCGTCCTTAACCGGTTTATGGTCAAAAATATTTGATTGGTACTCTAAGGCATATAGTGTTCTTTTGCAACCTGAACCAGGACTTATAATCTTCGGATGCCCCCGGGTGCCGGGGACCATACCCGCTGTAATGCGACAACCACTGGAACTGGGACTCATTGTTGCTAAGAGACTAATCTTAATAAACTGGAAATCTTCAGTTCCTCCGTCATTCCATCAGTGGATTACGGACATGATGTCAGTGATACAGTTGGAAAGACTTCGGATAGGTGCGACAGACACTTTCCTGCGCTACTGGAATCCCTTCCTGGATCAGTTTTTGACGACCAGACTAAACTGACTAATCTTTTTCATGGTCTCTCCCACCAGCCGCCCTTTAATGTGTTTATGTATATGCTCATGAATATGTGTAGTGCGTGTGTACACCATGTGTTAATTGTAATGTTTCATATTTTGGTTTGTGCATCTGGGTTCTGTTTGTGTGTCTGTATATATGTATGTTCTTAATTTTGAAAACTTAAAAAAAAAAAAAAAAAAAAAATAAACATTTTGTAAGTCTTTATTTTGTCTTTTTTTTTTTGTACCGAAAATAAACCGAACCGAGCCCTCCTTGTAGTTGAACCGAACTGAAATGTGATTTTAACGTACCATTACACCCGTAATGCACAGTCACCCTCTGCACATTCCCGTTTCCGCGTATCGGCTTTTACAAATGCAGCTGATTCGACAGTCAAAATGCATTTATTAAGGAAAGGTTAGACAGAGACACACCATTGCTATAATTTTGAGCAAACAAATAATTGATTTTAAGTGTTAATCTTGTTAAATTCTTGTTTATGTCCTCCCATGTATGCTCCCGTGGCCGCTATTTGGCAGCCAATCGACTTTTCGCACAACACCAGCCCACATTTCTGGGTTCGGCCCACATTTCCAGTTTTTTTTTATTAAAAAAAAATATTCCCTTGTCCTGTCCGACATTGTGGCACTCAGAATTATTGTCTGAGTGTCCAGGTGAGGCCCAACAGATTTACTTCACAAGCAAAGCATTATGGCTGGCCTTAATGCTCCACTTGACATATAAATAAAACATTATTAGAATTTCCTTTGGGTTTGTTTCAGATGTAATGGGCACGGGGATGAAAAAACAAAGAAGAAAACAAAGCAGAAAAGTGGGAGAGGGGTTAAAAGGGAAGAAGGAGATAGGAGTAAAATAGAGAGAGTTATAAAGAGAGCACAAATCAACATAGACATAGAGCGGCCCCCAAGCCCGGAGCTCCGGGAGTCCCCCAAAAGCCCGACATTTCCAGGTTGTCAGCAGTGACGCATAATAGATGCGATGTATATGGCAAAGCAACATATTTATGGATTTTTTCACTTTATTAGACATATTTGGACTGATGCGACTTATAGGGCGGTACGATGTGTACGGTGGGAAATGTGGTATATTTAGGACTTCTATGAAAATCTAATGATGTTTTAGGTAATTTATGCAGAAATATTTAAAAAAAATTAAATAGAGTTCACAAACTTTCAGGCACCACTGTATAACTCTGTCACATGCTGTAACTTTTCAGCCTTGTCTCATTGTGTTTTAGTCTACTAGAACAGATGTACAGTATGTCATCTTCCTGTATTGTTTTGCACCAGTAAAATAATGGAGACATCCTTAGCCCACCAAGGAGGCTCCCGGTTCACACTCCCTCAGAAGTTGTAACTCTCAATAAATCAAGAAAATGTGAATTCAGTTTACCAGTTGTATTAAATCAAGGCAGGAAAAGGTTACAGTTTACAGCGCTGGCCTCTCAGATACAATTTGACGCTTCCTCAAGGACCGGAAGGGGCGGCTTACACATTGCCTTACAACTATATTGGGCCTATCTTCGTCTTTTTCTGGAAGCACAGTCTATCATGTGGATAAGAGGGGCGGACTGTGATCTCATTGGATCTTATGTGGTCTGACCTGTCAGGAAAAATAACGGGATGTAGAAAAGTCTCTCTGCATGTTGTAGCAAGCCAATAAAAAATGACAAACAAAAACTCTATTCCTTACCATACCATACCATTGTATTTATAAAGCACTTTAAACAGGAACAAGTCCAAACCAAAGTGCTGAACAAACAAACAAACAACAGGCAACACACACAATGAAGTACAACACGAAAGACATAAAAACATTGCAGATCATAAATAAAACTATCAAATACAAATCAGCTGGTGTTGAAAGCAACAGAATAGTAGTGAGTTTTTAACCAGGATTTGAAAACTGAGAGGGAGGGGGCCTGTTTGATGAGCAGTGATAACTCGTTCCAGAGTCTTGGGCCTGCTACAGAGAAAGCCCTGTCACCTCTGCGCTTAAGGCGAGTTTCTGGAACTCTTAAAAGTACCCGGTCCTCTGACCTCAAAGCACGTGGAGGGACATATGGGTGTATCAAATCTGAGAGATAGGCGGGGGCGAGACTGTTCAGTGATTTGTAGACATACAGGAGAATTTTGAACTGGATTCGAAGATGAACCGGTAGCCAGTGCAGGGAGGCCAAGACTGGTGTAATGTGCTCACTTTTGCGTGTACTAGTTAAAAATCGGGCTGCTGCGTTCTGAACCAGTTGTAATCGTGCAATGGTGGCCTGACTGACGCCAAGCAGAAGTGAATTGCAGTAATCAAGCCTAGATGTAATAAATGCGTGAATTACTGTCTCCAGGTTATTTTTTGATAATATGGGCTTCAGCTTAGACAGTTGCCTCAGCTGGAAAAAACAAGATTTGACGAGGCTAGCCTGTATAAATAAAGGTTGAATGAATGAATGTTTACCGTATTCGTCAGATTATAACACGTTCCTGTGTATAACACGCTTTGTCCAATTATTGTCAATATATTGGAAAAATCCGTAAATAACACGCTTCGGCGCAGAACACGCATCTATTATGCGTCACCGCTACGCGACGCGTCAGCGCCTCATTTGCCCTGCTTAAAATGGCTGCCACAGAAGCGAGCCGGCACCAAGGAATTTACAAGAAAACACGGTAAAAACTATTATTTCTTTGCTGAGAAAAAATATATTTCTTAGCTGACATTATAGCACAAGGGTTCCTGAGCTTAACCGTTCTTTAATCAATCCACGAAATGGTCTAATCTGCTAGATTTAAATTGTTTCGGTTTGACTTCTTCCAAAACACGTCTCGTGCGCTACTAAAATAAATTATAAATAAATCGAATTTGATCTCAAATGTCTTATACAGGTCAACAGCATTTAAATTACACCCATATACTGTAATTACACTCTGTAAGCCTAAAAAATATCTGAGTGGTTTAAGAGCTGTTCATCTAAACAGTAGGTATCTGTTCACGTTAGCTAAGTGCTAACAGCTAAAAGAGCGATTTTTTTTCATAGCTCTAAATATCTTCTTCAGCTAACAACAGTTTGTAAATGACCACCAAATTACGCTCTGTAAGTTTCAAGAAAATCCGCAGTGTGGTTTATGAGTTATCTTGCTAAAAAAAACAGCTAACCTCACAGCTAATAGCAGCTACATCCAGAGCAGGAGGCAGGCAGCGAGAGAGTCAGTCTGACCAGAGGAGGCTTTTTTTGGACACATGAGCTAGAAACGGTCTGGAAGTGTCCCCCTAGCGGACAAAAGTGGTACTGCGTCATTTTTTGCCCAAAATGAAAAACGGCGATATCAGAGCTAAAAATTGGTCTAAAAATATGGGAAAAAATCCATAAATAACACGCTTCGGCGTATAACACGTAGGACATTCAAATGAGTTAAAAAACTGCATGATATACCCCGAAAAGTATGGTACATGACTGTTAAGTTTCATGGAAGGATTCATTATCACTCCCAGATTTGGGACTTTTTGTTTTTCAGACAGGGGTAGAGCAGAAAGGTCGATGCAGTGGTTCGAGGTTGTGTCATTGGGAAGGAACAATATGGCTTCAGACTTCTTATCATTGAAGCTTAAGAAATTTAAAGCCATCCAGTCCCTGATGTCAGCCAGGCAGTCGAGCAGAGGTTGAATAGAGCATGTACCATTTTGTCTTAGTGGGAAGTAAATTTGACAGTCATCAGCGTAGAAGTGGAAGGGTATGTTGTGTTTCCGGAAAATAGCACCAAGTGGCAGCAAGTATAAGGAGAATAAGAGAGGACCCAGGATGGACCCCTGCAGAACCCCCCATTTAAGAGCCGCCACTGCAGAACTAAAATCATTGATGGAAACACAAAAGGACCTGTCAGAGAGGTAGGATCTGAACCAATTTAGGGCTGACCCTGTGATGCCCACCCACTGCTCCAACCTAGCAATGAGCATCTCATGGTCGATGGTGTCGAAAGCGGATGTGAGGTCCAATAGGACAAGCAGCACAGAGTCACCAGTGTCTGTGGATAGGAAGATGTCGTTAAAAACCTTCAGTAGGGCAATCTCAGTGCTGCGGAGAGATTTAAAGCCAGATTGGAATAGCTCGGACTGATATTGAATCCCTGGAAGACTCTTTTTTATTTATTTTATTTATGGAGTTGCTGAACCTGTTTAAACTGGTCAGAACCGGATCATATTCTTATTACAAGGAGTCTCTGAGCAGATCAAAAACCCAGTGCCACAATCTAGATAAGATTTTTCTATCAGTAATTTTTTTTTTCTTCTTTCGGCTTCTCCCTTCGTTAGGGGTCACCACAGCGAACTAGTCGCATGAAGACTTGGCAATTGTTTTTACGCAGGATGCCCTTCCTGACACAACCACAGACCACCGAGCTACCACAGCCCTCTGTGTGGAGCAGAGAGCTGATATCTAGGATTCCCAGGTGAGCAGATGGTGTGTGTTAAGGGCCTTGCTCAAGGGCCCAGAGTGGGGCAGATGAGGGTGGAGACAGGTGTGACTGCTTCACTTATCCCACCCACATTGTTGAAGTTGTCGGTACCGGGGCTTGAACCGGCGATCTTCCGATCACAAGCTCACCTTCTTAACCTCTGCGCCACCACTCCTATTCCTTATCAGTAATAAACATCAATATTTTTTTAAAGCAATTAGGAGTTTTCGTATGTCACAAACAATAGCTGTAGCCACTAAAATCCTATATTTTAGTATACTGGTTTCTGTTGTTCCTGATGGGCTTTTGGCTTTACATGTGCTCAATCAAGATATGCAGATATTCATTTAGACTTATAACTCATAATAAAATCATTTATTTCCTTCACAATGTTTATTTACCTTGCCGTTTCCATTTAGGAACAAATAAATCTGCTCTAACACCAAACTAAGCACAGTAGAAAAACGTTTGTCCCTTTTCATTAGCAAAACCTGAACAGAATCACACCTGGTCTTAAGTAACCACCTCCCTCTCCCAACATACGCATTACACAAAATGAAATACACCCACTAGTGGAGATAAACACAGAAAACAAGATAAGTACAGTAGCACCTACAATAGCTTTAAAATAGGATAGAGAAATCCCATTTTAAGGTCAACATGTGCAAATAGTCTGAGATCCCTTTAAATCCAGATCTCACCATGTCGGGAAATGAAAGTGTTGGTGCTAAGAGCTCTGGCTCTGGTTTAGCACTGGAAATTAAATAAATGAATAAAAACTCATTAAACTGATCAGTAAAACAAATATTTTGAATATAAAGCTACAGTTCTCCTTACTGTATTTTACATGTGTTCCAGTGGTTCCTGCAGATGTTCAGAAGTCAGTGCTGATTAAAGAAGAAGCTCCTGAAGAACAGTGGCCTGATGTGAACCAGCAGGAAGTAAAATGCCTCCACATAAAAGAGGAAGAGGAGGAACAGTGGATCGGTCTGGGGGAGGAGCCACTCAATGTGAAGGAAGAAACAAATGTCACCAGCTTTTCATTCACTACAGTTCATTTGAAGAGTGAGGACGATGAAGAGAAACCTCTGTTCTCACAGCTTCATCAACACCAAGATGAAGTCAGAGCTCTTCTGACCAGAAGCTCAGTTGACCACATAGAATCAGCAACTGGTGGAGGGTCCTGTGGAGGAGCAGGAACTACAAAAAATCCAGATCTAAATACTTGTGAAGACAATTCTGACTCATCAGAAACTGAAGTCAGTGAGGATGATGATGTGAATAATCCTGACTCTCACGAGAAACACTTATCAGACTGTAGGTCAAAAACTGAAGACACTGATAAAGACTGGGAGTCTTTTCCCAGCAGCATCCCCGAGTTAGATGGAAACGCTGTGGACAAAAATGGACAAAAGTCATTTTCTTGTGAACTGTGTGATCGAAGGTTTTCTGAAAAGGGCAATTTAAACAAACACAAGATAATCCACACAGGACAGAAACCCTTTTCTTGTGATCTGTGTGAACGAAGGTTTTCTGAAAAGGGCAATTTAAACAAACACATGATAATCCACACAGGACATAAACCCTTTTCTTGTGATCTGTGTGAACAAAGTTTTACCAGAAAGAGCTGTTTAAAAACACATATGATTAAACACACAGGACAGAAGCCATTTTGTTGTGATCTGTGTAAACAAAGGTTTTCTGAAAAGAGCAGTTTAAACAAACACATGAGAATCCACACAGGACAGAAGCCCTTTTCTTGTGATCTGTGTGAACAAAGCTTTACCAGAAAGAGCTATTTAAAAACACATATGATTAAACACACAGGACAGAAGCCATTTTGTTGTGATCTGTGTAAACAAAGGTTTTCTGCAAAGAGCAATTTAAACCAACACATGAGAATCCACACAGGACAGAAACCCTTTTCTTGTGATCTGTGTGAACAAAGCTTTACCAGAAAGAGCTGTTTAAAAACACATATGATTAAACACACAGGACAGAAGCCATTTTGTTGTGATCTGTGTAAACAAAGGTTTTCTGAAAAGAGCAGTTTAAACAAACACATGAGAATCCACACAGGACAGAAACCCTTTTCTTGTGATCTGTGTGAACAAAGCTTTACCAGAAAGAGCTATTTAAAAACACATATGATTAAACACACAGGACAGAAGCCATTTTGTTGTGATCTGTGTAAACAAAGGTTTTCTGCAAAGAGCAATTTAAACCAACACATGAGAAACCACACAGGAGAGAAACCCTTTTCTTGTGATATTTGTAAACAAAAGTTTGCCCAAAAAAGCAATTTAAGCGTACACATGAGAAACCACACAGGAGATAAGCCATTTTTTTTGTGATTTTTGTGAACAAGGATTTACCAGAATGGATACTTTAAAAACCCACATGATAACCCACACAGGAGAGAAGCCATTTTTTTGTGATTTGTGTGAACAAAGGTTTACCAGAATGGATAGTTTAAACAGACATATGAGAATCCATATTGGGGAGGGTCATTTGAAATAACACATAGGCATGAAGCAGCACAGTAGGAAAAATGTTATTTTATACATGTATACCAAAAAAAAACATATATTGTAAAGTTCATAACAACAGATTGCAGCTGTATGTAAGAAACTTTGATGTACCTAAACTCTGAATTAATAAAACTTATAAAATATTTTCTAGATACCAACTGATTTTAAAGTTGTTCTCTGTATTTTGTATGTTTATTTTGCAAAAGAGGTTGGACATTATTGTCACTTTGCCACTGTCAGCTTGGCTCTGCACATCAAGGCACCAGTTAAGGGCCTCTCCACTGTTGGTATCCACCCCACTTATCTTGTTTTATGGGACCACCTTGTTCGTAGTTTCAACCGGGATGCTCCGAGGCAGTGGCGGTTCCTCCTATGTGCCACATGTGCGGCCGCCCAGGGCAGCCTCCAGAAGGGGGCGGCATATTATTGCATAGTTTAGGAAAAGGAGAAAAGAAAAAGAAGAGACGCAGATCCTCGTTTAAAAAAAAAAAAATTGTACAACTTTTTTTAACAACATATAACACAGAACACCACTACCGCGCTGCTTTTGGGCCGCCCCGCCCTTCATTTATTCCCATGTCATCAGTTTATCACCGCAGCGGCTGCTGGGGCTGCACCACCTCAACCCGGGGTCGAACCACCTCCACTTTTAGTTTCGCTTTTGTTACGTGCCCGGAGGTGACACGTAAGTGCGGTCAGTGGAAAGATTGAAGGGAGAAAAAGCAAGGGTGGTGCAGAGAAAAGAAGGATTAAAAAGAGAAAGATTCTTGAAACAGACGCAGCTAAATGTACAAACATCAACACATTTTTCATTCAAACAGCTGCAGTTTTTAAATGAGACAGATCAAACAGGTGAGCCATGATGTTGAACTTTGCATGCAAAACGGCCCAGGGCGCCAAATAGGCTAGGACCGCCACTGCTCCGAGGGACCAATTTTAATGCAAGCTGACAGCAGCCATTGATTGGCAAGCGACGCTACATCACTAGATGACTCGCCCAGCAAAACTGCAAAACAATGTCTGAACCTCCACTTCCTCGTGTTGACGGACGGCGTCACAAGAAATTTGCGCATTTATTCAGAGATGATGGCACAGCATGGCTACACCCGGACTTATAAGCAGTGCCGAGATAAGCTAAAGAAACTGAAGTCAGATTACAGTATAGGACAATTAAAGACCACAACGAGCGCAGTGGCTCAAATACAAAAAGACCAGTTCCGATACCACATACATTACACTGAGGATCCCTCCTACAACGTGGCAAAGCAGGTCAACCTGCACTGTAGTGACAAATCACCTACAACAGGGAATAACCAAGGAGAACTGAGTGGAGTGGAGCCACACTTGCCAAAGGCAAAGCAGCACAAGTGGGGAGAGAACAACTTGAATCAACTGATAAGACAGGGATTAGGCTGCAACGAATATGTGGCAGTTTAGGATTGGTACAGATAGAAATGTCAATGTTCTAAAAAACTGAAAGAGTGTTATATAAAGATGAACTACTTTGCAAAACAGGTGGAATGCCCCCTCCAGGTGGCATTCCACTGAGAGGAAGTACTTTGCAGAACAGGTGGAATTACCCCTCCAGGTAGCATTCCACTGGGAGGAGACTTTGCCTCAGGTGGAGGAGTTTACATAATAGCGTCTTGTTCACAAATGATGGTATGGAGCAGGAGATGGATCTATTGATGTATTGGGCCTCATCTAACCTGGCCCTCGCCTTCCTGCACAGCTCCGCTCAATTCTCATTTCCCTTCACTGCTCAGTCTGGGACTTCTCCCATAGACAACGATTTCTCTGGCTGATTTTTGACCGGACCAATCAGAGAACAGAAGGGGCGGAGTATTTGGCCCCTAACCCACGCCCCCACCTGTCCCAGCACGCAACCAGCGAGCATTCGCATGTTCTCATTCAAAGCGATGCAGGACTGTTTTATATGTGACACAAATGTATTAATTTCCCCTTCTTAATCCCTTATCTGGAGTTTTCTTTTGTTTTTTTGGCCAAAAGTCAAGTGATCGCTCCCTCCTCCTCCTCTCCCTCCGCTGATGAGGAAATGCCTCAGGTTGTCACGAGAGAATTAAACTCGGGTTTTACGTTGCTGCCCGAGTCCCTGCAGATTTTCTGGTCTTCTGGTGTGCTGGACCAGCGATCCATGGTTTTATTTTATTTTTTTAGAACGTTTTATTAACATATAAACACAGAATATGCAGCGGCAGGCTGCAGCGAGAGAAAATGCAGCAGGAGGCGGAGCAGATGTCAAGTTCAACAGACCACGGGGGAGCAGCCATATATGGCTCTGAGGGGGAGGGAGCAGAATGCTTTTCCCTGTTCAAAATTTTTCTAAGATCCAATGGTTTTGTTCCTCAGCAGAGGCCACGCCTCCAGCAAGAATCGGTTCTCTATGGAGAAAGTCCAGACCCTAGTACGAAGCGAAGTGAAGGACAAGGGTCTGGTTTTAACCAGGCTAGGCCTCATCCTCAGTAATGAGGCATTGCTCCAGTAAGTCTGGCTCAGTGGTTAATTTGAGCCAGATCAAGTTCCGGGAACGTTCTCATTTTGACAGGCTGTGTTTCATTTGCTCAGATCTGGCGACTCAAATCTCCGCCCCTAAAATTCCAAAGTCATCGCACATTTTTATTTTGATTATATTTATTAAAAATACAAGGGGAGATGTTGCTCAGTCTGTAGAGTGGATGTTCCAGCCACACTATGCGCACCAGCTCGCGCACACATTTCAGCTCAGTAGAATTGCGGATTGCATGTCCCACGGCAATGAAAATCTTCATCCACCTTCAGCTGTGCGCCCAGGAGCGCCTCCAGACAGCTCTACAGGCCGTGCGCGCAACTGCTTCTGTGTCGGAACTCCTTCATGCATTTCAAACATTAATAAAGAAGCTTACAGTTTAAAAAAAGTAAAATTTGAGAGAAATGTTTGAGTATTATTCACACTGAGTCACATTTCAAAACCATCCATCCATCTGTCCATTTTCTTCCGCTTACCCAGGGTCAGGTTGTGGGGGTAGTAGGGAGGCCCAGACTTCCCTCTCCCCAGCCACTTGGGCCAGCTTCTCTGGGGGAATCCCACGGCGTTCCCAGGCCAACCGAGAAACATAATCCCTCCAGCATGTCCTGGCTTTTCTTCTGGGTCTCCTCCCGGAGGGACGTGCCCAGAACACCTCACCACCAGGGAGGCGTCCAGGAGGTATTCTAACCAGATGCCCGAGCCACCTCAACTGGCTCCTCTCGATGTGGAGAAGCAATGGCTCTACTCTGAGTCCCTCCCAAAAGACCGAGCTTCTCACCCTATCTCTTAGGGAGAGCTCAGACACCCTGCAGAGAAAACTCATTTCGGCCACCTGTATCCGTGATCTTGTTCTTTTGGTCACAACCCAAAGCTCATGACCATAGATGAGGGTAATGCCTGGTCCTCACCAAACGCATTTCGCGCTTCAAAAAATCTCCTACCGCACTGTATTGGCTGCTTGTCAACAGATGTCTGTTTTCATCGAACACGTCTGCAGTGGGAGGAGGAGCGTCTTCCTTTTCCGGTGGGGTTTGTTTGTTTCCGGTCTCAGAAAAATGGCGGACTCAATACGAAGAATTGCCTTGTTTATTTAATCTACAAAGCAGCAACACGCAGACGCTGTGCACAACGCAGATTCTGGATTCACCCCACAATACAGAGGCGTTATGAATTTGGTGAATTTCACCATCTGATCCAGGAGCTGCGCGCAGACGAGCAGCGCTTTCAGCAGTACTTCCGTGTCACGCGAGCCCAGTTCGACGACCTTCTGTCCCGCGTTGCTGGCCGCATCACCCTGCAGGACACCAACTACAGGCGCGCAATTCCAGCAGAAGAACAGCTGTCCATCTGTCTCAGGTTCGAATAATATCAAACAACATTGATAAAGATAAAATATACCTGAAAGGTGTTAGCAGTATGCCACAGTATGTAGGTGACTGTTGTCTACCCCCAAAATAAAACAATAATCCAAAATTAATTTACAAAATATGTAGCTGTATGTATGCATGTATGTATGTGTGTGTATGTGTTTACATATACATACATTTTTACAACTATATACGTATATAGACTGCTGCTTATATAGATATATCATTACATAATTGTGTATACACATACCCACATGCATAAACAAATAGAGATATACATATATAAATATGTGTGCACATGTGTTT